>VYZW01036425.1:3825-16582 GCA_013401315.1 Balaeniceps rex
AGACCCTTCACCAGCTTCGTTGCTCTTTTTTGGACACATGACAACCCATATTCAGCGTGAGCTAATTTAGTGTGTATTTGGATGCATTTTGCATCCTGGGCTAAGTTAAGTTTCTCTGCTATATTTCTCTCATTGCCCATATTCAAGATAGTTTAAAGTGAACTCTAGGTACTCCTGTATACAATGCAGTTATTGCAGAGTAAGTAGTGCCTGAAACAACAAAATATGCAGGTAGTGCAAGAAAGTTTTTAATTTAAAAAATAAACTTTATTTGCTGTTTATTGAACTGATATTGCATATTGGTACATAAGTTGATAGTCCTAAGACTTCTTGTATTATCCTTTGTTATTAATGTGCAAATTGATAATTGCCATGTGGAGATTTATAGCTGGATCAGCTAAGAGTGGATCCATGCAAATAGATGCCCCCTGAAAACCTTGTTTATGTTGTGAACTTAATTCAAAGAATTATATTCTATTTTGTTCTCTGGTATGTTTTTAAGACTGTGTCCTTTATTTAAAGGAAAAAGAATATATATCCTATTGTTTTTACTTTTATTTCATATGTAATATTAACTATATTCTAGTTACTAATAATTCAAACCAAAACAATTTTCTTTATGATCTACTTAAAGATACATGTTAATTTTGAAATTATAACTTTTATTTGCTAAATTAGGTCATCAGAAGTTGTTGAACAAGCAATAGAGTTTGATACGTCTTTACTAGAAGAAAATGAAAACCTTCAAGCTAATGAGATCATGTGGAATAATCTAACAGCAGAAAGTTTACAAATCACGTAAGTTTTCTTTAAAAACTTTAATCCTTTAGAAATTCTGTCATACATGATGTCTAGGCTCAATCAGCTCATTGCATAGCTGTGTCCTGACTTTTAAGGTCCAGTTTCTGAAATAATATTTTTAAGCTATAGACTCTTGCCCGTTGCACTTTTTATTGTTCCTTTGCACAAAATATTCCCCCCCAACCCAAAAAAGCATCACTTGCCTGAACTTTCGATCTAGTCTCTCCTCCTCCCCAGTTAATTTTTACAGTGCCCCAAATCCATCATGAATTCTCCTTGGGAACTTAATAATTTTCTCAAAGGTGCTTCCACATTCAGTATTCTAGGAAAATACTGAAATCTGTCTATGAAGCCACTGAGTATAGTGATTTAGTCAGTGATGTAAATTGCCAACAAGGAAATGTTCATAAATACATTTGTTTTACCTGTTTTGTAGGTGTTCTGCTTTTGTTTTCCAAAGAAAATTTTTATTCACTGTTATAACCTTTAATATGTATTAATTTACTAACATAGATGTAGCTGTTGTATTACATTTCATGGAACTTTTAGCTATTCAGGGCGATAAACTACCTCTCTACATATTTTGTTAATCTATTGTGTAGTTTTATCTTTTTATTAATTCCCCCAACTTTAATCAGTTGTTACTGGGGAACAAATCTCCTGCTGAGGTTATTGTCAATCTCATCTTTTGCCATAAAATGTTCTGATGAAGTCACTTTTGAAATTGCAAAAATTAATTGTATATTTATTTTTTTATTGATTATAAGCAATATAAAATGGTAAATTCAATAATTCATTGGTAGATGATTTTTTTTGTCTGTAATATATTTCAGTCTGACTTATTTGAGTTTTTCTTTACAATGTATAACTGATCCAAATAAGAAATCAGTGTATTTTTTTAAATTTGTCTGCTTAATCAAACTATGACCTTTGTTTCATGCAGATTTTTATTAAAACCAAAATAATAGTGAGAATGTATAGAAGTGAGACATTTCAAATGTAAATACATTACAGTGTGTCTTCTGTAAATTATTCTAGGCCCTGTTTCCTCAACACTACTGAGATTCTCTGGATTTTGTTCATTCTTTTTCAAGGTCATTAGTTGTCCTCTGTTTTTCTTGTGCAATCTAATTATTTTTGATAAATTTATTCTTAAATAGGTATTGAAATAACCTCTTTTATATAATGTCCCAGCTTTCTTTGTCAGACGACTCCTCAGTCCCAAAACAGCTTCATCTTTCTTATGAAAAGGTCCATTAATGAATAAAGCCCGCCCTTCCTCTTTAAACATTTTTCTGTTTATAATATATTCTGCATCATTACTAAATAGAGATTATTCCTGCATAAACTATGTATATATTGTACAGCTAGCTGTACTTCAGCACAGTTACAAGGAAAAAATATATACTAAATCTCCTTTTTGAAAGGTCTTACAAGTTTTATAAGATTCTACCTTCCACAGCTCAAAAACAGAAATAACTTTTTGTTTGGCTTGTCTTCCGTATCCCAGTGTTTAGAAATAAGCCATCAGCATGTCTAAGCAAAACAGCTTAAACGCTGCTTTTTTAGCAAATGATTTTGATGAAACTTGCGTTTGTAAATAAGTATCTTCATATTTGCATAAATATAATTTTTTTAATACAACTTCCAGTGTGTCCTGTTACAAAGTTTATATTCATGCACTTTAAATTCTTTGATACATTTGAGAGAGAAATTTTATGGTATGATTTTATTTTTGGAACAGAAATCAAATAGCTCTTTGAAGTGTTGCTGTATGTCCACTTTCTGGTATGGATTATATTAGGGCCTCTGAGCAAATAAGTCTGACTGTATTAGGTCAGACCAAAGATTGACCTAGCCAACTTTCTTCTCTCTGACTTTAGCCCAAAAGGAAAGTCTAGGGAGGAGAACAAGAACAGGATGTGCGTGCATTCCCCAGAATGTTCTCTCAGCCTCCCATAATTTGCAGATTAGAATTTTTTTGAGCTAGAAGTAATATTTGTTTGTAATAGCCTTAGATGTATTTTTCTTTCACGAATTTGTCCAGTCAGTTTCAATATGTGTAAGAATCTATTGTCCACAGTATCTTAGGTCAAGGAATTCCAAAGATTAACTTAACATTATGTGGACCTGTTATTTCCTAGTTTCATTTTATGACTCTAAGCTCTTGTTTTGGAAGACAATAGGAACAATGTACTCCTTTCCACCCCATTCATGATATTGTAAACTTTTATCATACTCCTGCTCTGTCATCTTTTTTTTCAAAGCAAACCGTCTTTAGCTTTAGTCCTTCTTTTCCCAAAATTTCTTATCTTTTATTAAGCTTGTTATCTTTCTTTGAATGTTTTCAAGGTTACTGTATTGTTTTTGAGATAAATGACCAGAATTGCACAGGTAATCCAGATATATAGATTAGAGACAGGCATATTGAGGTTTCCTATGTTCTTGTTCTGCTTAATTTTTAACAAATCCTAGAGAATCCTTCTGTTTGATTTTTCATAGAATAGAATCATAGAATGATAGAATGCTTTGGGTTGGAAGGGACCTTTAGAGGTCATCTAGTCCAACCCCCCTGCAGTGAGCAGGGACATCATCAACTAGATCAGGTTGCTCAGAGCCCCATCCAACCTGACCTTAAAGGTTTCCAGGTATGGGGCCTCCACTACCTCTCTGGGCAACCTGTTCCAGTGCTTCACCACCCTCATTGTAAAAAATTTCTTCCTTATATCTAGCCTAAATCTCCCCTCCTTTAGTTTAAAACCATTACCCCTTGTCCTGTCACCACAGGCCTTGCTAAAAAGACTGTCCCCATCTTTCCTATAGGCCCCCTTTAAGTACTGAAAGGCCGCAATAAGGTCTCCCCGCAGCCTTCTCTTCTCCAGGCTGAACAGCCCCAACTCTCTCAGCCTGTCCTCGTAGGAGAGGTGCTCCAGCCCTCGGATCATTTTCTGTGGCCCTCTTCTGGACCTGCTCCAACAGCTCCATGTCCTTCTTGTGCTGAGGGCTCCAGAGCTGGACGCAGTACTCCAGGTGGGGTCTCACCAGAGCCGAGTAGAGGGGCAGAATCACCTCCCTCGACCTGCTGGCCACGCTTCTTTTGATGCAGCCCAGGATACGGTTGGCCTTCTGGGCTGCAAGCGCACACTGTTGGCTCATGTCCAGCTTTTCTTCCACCAGTACCCCCAAGTCCTTCTCCGCAGGGCTGCTCTCAATCCCCTCATCCCCCAGCCTGTATTGATATCGGGGGTTGCCCCGACCCAGGTGCAGGACCTTGCACTTGGCCTTGATGAACCTCATGAGGTTCGCACAGGCCCACCTCTCCAGCCTGTCCAGGTCCCTTTGGATGACGTCCCGTCCCTCAGGCGTGTCAACTGCACCACTCAGCTTGGTGTCATCTGCAAACTTGCTGAGGGTGCACTCGATCTCGCTGTCTATGTCGTTGATGAAAATATTAAACAGCACTGGTCCCAGTAGGGACCCCTGAGGAACACCACTTGTCACTGATCTCCATTTGGACATTGAGCCGTTGACCACTCCCCTCTGGATGCGACCATCCAACCAGTTCCTTATCCACCGAACAGTCCACCCATCAAATCCATATCTCTCTTCTGACCACTGTTGAGTATCAAGCCAGTGTTTTCATGGAATAGTCTGTTGTAACCCCAAGATCTCATTTCTTAGTGGTAACGGTCAACTTAGAGCCATTCACTGTATAAAGTTTTGGATTGTTTTCCCCCTTGTATGTTTGTTTATTTTAATACACATTGTGATTAATCTTCTAAATGGCAGTCCAATTACTGATTCTCATAAGATTCAGAAAAATCCTTTTGCATTATTCACATTCAGCCCCTTCCTTTACTACCTCAAATAACATTGTACTGTCATCATTCTTTGTCACTTTTAAAATTGTTGTTTCATCTTGGTTATTATGAACATATTAAGCAGTGCAGATTTTTGTGGACCTCTACTAGTTATCGCCTGGCACTGTAAAAACTGACTGTTTATTCTTATCCTCTTTCTTCTTTTTGTAATTGTTTGTAATACAAGCAAGAACCCTTCCTCTTATGACTGCTTAGTTTTCTTTAACTGCTTTTGCTTGATATACCTTGTCAACTGCTTTTTAGATAGCTTTTACTATAGTCTTGCTTTAAAACTACTAGAAAAATATAACATGCTTGCATCAACTTATTGTGCATTGACTAGATATTCTCAAGTAAGGTCAGTGTATTACATCCTTTATTGATAGATGATGGCTTTTTAAAGATCCATTCTGTATGTTCTGAAACAATAGGAATTTGATTGTTGATCTTTACAGTTGAGGTCATGGCCTTGGATCTTCAAAATACTACATCATTATGTTTCTACCTTCAGTATCTAGCAAATATAATAAATCCAATACATATACTGGGTTTACTTCCCAGACATTGAATGGATTAGAAGATATATGTTAAGCCAGAATCAATAATTTTTGGTCAACTCAATCGGTTTTTTGAGTATATGAGAATAATGACAACTTTACATGCATTACTGAAGGTTTTAATAAAATATATTCTAAGGATAAGTGATGACAAAACTGGCTCAGTTTTACATTTTTCAATTAAGTTTATATTTATGAATAAAGAAGATTTGACAGAGAGAGGTAGCTAAAAGTCAGTGTTTATTAGGGAACTTTTGTAAGTAATGAGAGAGGTGTCATATCTCCTGATAAATATTGATGACTATCATAGACTAATATTGAGATATTCTGAAAAGCATAACAAAATAAACCTCCTCTGACACTCCCCAAACTGGAACAGTTTTGGGCAATCAATCTGTGCACTGTCAAGTACTATATGTATTCTGCCTTTGTTCCACTCTTTTCTATACCTTTTTATTGAAATTGTGCTTGAAAATACAGGGGTAACAGAGTAAGATACTTGAAGATGGATAGATGAATGCCAAGAAGGAAAGGATATTTTTAAAAATTATTCTCCCAGCTTAGCAATTGCTTGATGTCAAAGTATATTTTTTGATATGCAAGCCTTTTATCTGCTTTGTGTAGAGTTGACTGAGAATTATATTGCAAAGTCTCATTTTACATTTGTTGACTTTTTTTGGTATTGGAGTGTTTGCCAGTATAATTGCAAAGTGTCAGTAATGGTTTTAATGTGCAATAACAGTTTCTCAGTTAATGTTGAGTATTCTTGTACAAATTTTACCTTTATTTTGGACTTACCATTACCAAAAACTGTGTGGCTTTAAAAAAGTTAATCATATAGAGAAGAATATACAGATCACTCTTATACTAAAAAGTATTGTTTTAACTTGCAATGCAAAACCTACTGATTCTGGGTTTATTATTTCTAGAGGTTAATACATTACAACTACTGATTGTACATATTTATCTAATGTGTACTTCAGCAGTCTGAAGGCTTTAATTTTTCATATAACTTCTCATGAATTAGCAATATATTAGGAAGGCATTAATCCACATAACGCATCATGCATTCTAGAGTAATATCATAGGTTAATAATATAATATAAAGGTACAGACACAAAAAAGGCCAATGACCAGCAAATAACATATTTTGAAGACTAATGCTCCTTTTCATCTTCAGGAAAAAAATTTAAATGTTTCCAAATATGTTGCTTGTGTATGCATACCATAGATTTCTGAAATGTATCTATTACAGGTTAAAAACAATAATAGAAGAATTGATTCAGACACAGCAGACACTTTTGAGCAAAGAGAAACTTGTGTTGGAACTAGAGAAAAAATTAGAAGAGACCTCTAAGACTTGTGAAAAAACGTCGGAGTAAGTATAACTAAAATATCAAAATATAATAATTTGAGATAAATTCGTCTATAATGCAGTTCCTAAGACTTAAACATGAAGTAACCTGCACTAACATTGTTTTGCTTTTGTGAGAAATTATTATTAGAATAGAATCATAGAATCATAGAATGATAGAATGCTTTGGGTTGGAAGGGACCTTTAGAGGTCATCTAGTCCAACCCCCCTGCAGTGAGCAGGGACATCATCAACTAGATCAGGTTGCTCAGAGCCCCGTCCAACCTGACCTTGAATGTTTCTAGGGATGGGGCCTCCACTACCTCTCTGGGCAACCTGTTCCAGTGCTTCACCACCCTCATTGTAAAAAATTTTTTCCTTATATCTAGCCTAAATCTCCCCTCCTTTAGTTTAAAACCATTACCCCTTGTCCTGTCACCACAGGCCTTGCTAAAAAGACTGTCCCCATCTTTCCTATAGGCCCCCTTTAAGTACTGAAAGGCTGCAATAAGGTCTCCCCGCAGCCTTCTCTTCTCCAGGCTGAACAGCCCCAACTCTCTCAGCCTGTCCTCGTAGGAGAGGTGCTCCAGCCCTCGGATCATTTTTGTGGCCCTCTTCTGGACCCGCTCCAACAGCTCCATGTCCTTCTTGTGCTGAGGGCTCCAGAGCTGGACGCAGCACTCCAGGTGGGGTCTCACCAGAGCAGAGCAGAGGGGCAGAATCACCTCCCTCGACCTGCTGGCCACGCTTCTTTTGATGCAGCCCAGGATACGGTTGGCCTTCTGGGCTGCAAGCGCACACTGTTGGCTCATGTCCAGCTTTTCTTCCACCAGTACCCCCAAGTCCTTCTCCGCAGGGCTGCTCTCAATCCCCTCATCTCCCAGCCTGTATTGATAGCGGGGGTTGCCCTGACCCAGGTGCAGGATATTATTATCAATGACAATAAAAAGTTAGTTTCCCATGTCTTAAATAAACCTTCCCCTGTCCAGATCCTGATCCTAATTAATTAGAGAACTGAGCAGCTCCTTTAATTTAGTTTAATTGTCATACTATTGGGATGGCTCAAGAACTGGACCTTTGGTTAGCAGTGTAACTTCAGCTTGATGGAACAAAAGGAATCAATTCAGATTGTCTCTCTGACAGTTCATTGTATAGATATGATTTTATGAAAGACTTTTCAGAGCCATATGCAAGATATGTTAACTTTCTTATGCAATAATGTAGAACCAATACCCTGTAATACTGAACAGTAAATAATGAAGGTGAGGGATTAATTGGTGTTTTACAGAGCCACATTCATTATAAATAATCATTTTTGATCAAGATCATTGGTCTTTTTTCTAACTGATTGCTTCACATTACAGTCTAAACTGAAGTTATAACAACAGATAAATAACTTCTGTCTGTAGTGTTGTTTTTCCAATTCTTGTTGTGATCAGTCAGAATCTTACTAACTTGGTTATAAATATTGGTTTGCAATACTAGTGAAGTGGAATGCAAGTCATCAGATAATTGTCTTCATTGAAAAAGACTTCTAAGCTCTCTGTTGAAGGCATCTTGTAACTTGATACATTGAGTAGTATTTTATGCATATATGAAACTTTGTATATATGTGTAATTGTTCTGATTTGATGATTTCCTGTTCTTTCTTTGATAGTCTACACATATACTCACAGTATGTATATTTTCCCATTTTTCAATTCTTGACCTACCTTCTTTGCTGCATATAGCTTAAAGGATAAACACTTTGAAATATATGAGTTTTGTGGGTTTTTTAAGCATTATGACTTTGTTTCTCCCTCATGCTGCTTTTACCTTAGGAATGTTTCTTCAGTATTGTCTTGTTGTCCATTATATCTCTCTCAAAGTGTTTTTCTATCCATACCTTTCCTGCTGTAGGTAGGCTCCTTTGATCCTGTAGCAGATGTTTGTATTGTTGAGGAGATGATATCAGTGTAGACTCCAGCTATATCTGTGGGTCTTTTTAAAAAGCATGGGATCTGGCTTAGATTTCTAGGTGCAAGACATAAACTTCTCTGAAATCACCCATTCTGTTTTGGCATTGGTTGTCTTCCGCCAACAGACCCCATTTTCATTTTTAACTGCATTGAAGAATAACCAGGACATTTTTGATTGTTTAGCTCTTCTTATACAAGTATTTATGGTTCCTAGAAGGTCCAAATCAACTGTTGCATATTCTTGACTGCTGTCTCACGATATAGCACCAGCCTCAGCACTGCAAAGCAAGGTCAAAGGCAAGGGCAGTTGAGCGATGAATGAAAGCTTGCCTCTTGAGCCAGTGGTCATTATGCTGGTTTTAGCTGGGATAGAGTTAATTTTCTTCATAGGAGCTAGTACGGGGCTATGTTTTGGATTTGTGCTGAAAACAGTGTTGATAATACAGGGATGTTTTAGTTACTGCTGAGCAGCGCTTACACAGAGTCAAGGCCTTTTCTGCTTCTCACACCACCCCACCAGCGAGTAGGCTGGGTGTACACAAGAAGTTGGGAGGGGACACAGCTGGGACAGCTGACCCCAACTGACCAAAGGGATGTTCCATACCATATGATGTCATGCACAGCATATAAAGCTGGGGGAAGAAGGAGGAAGGGGGGACGTTCGGAGTTAAGGCGTTTTGTCTTCCCAAGTAACTGTTATGCGTGATGGAGCCCTGCTTTCCTGGAGATGGCTGAACACCTGCCTGCCGATGGGAAGTAGTGAATGAATTCCTTGCTTTGCTTTGCTTTGCTTGCGCGTGCGGCTTTTGCTTTACCCATTAAACTGTCTTTATCTCAACCCATGAGTTTTCTCACTTTTACCCTTCCGATTCTCTCCCCCATCCCCTTTTTGGGGGGAGTGAGCGAGCGGCTGTGTGGTGCTTAGTTGCTGGCTGAGGTTAAACCATGACATCATCCTGCTGGTGGATGGGCTGGTCAAGTCAGATTGCTTGGCTGTGATTTTGGCACCTTCAAAGATCTTTAATGCAAGTCTCTTTTCATGAAAATAAGTGAGGAGGTCACCTCCAAATTCAAGTTTGTTATTGTTGAGTCTCAGGCAAGATGTTGAGGTTAGCCCTTCAGTGCTGAGGAAATCTTCCCTGGTTCTGCTTTATCTGGGCAAAATGAAGGTCAAGTCTGCAAAATTATGTTTTCTGTCTCTTCACTTGAACCAGTTTAGACTTCAGCTCACTTATTTCTGACACAGCCTCAGCACCACCAGTTCTGAGCTACTGAGTGACTTTGCAGTGTATACTAGGTCTGACTGGGATGGAGGTAAGTTTCCTCATAGCAGCCCATATGGTGCTGTGCTTTGCATTTGTGGCTAGAACAGTGTTCATTACACACCAATGTTTTGGCTACTGCTGACCAGTGCTTGCGCAGCATCAAGGCTTTCTCTCCAACCCTCCAACCCCCCTCTGCCACAAAGCCCAGATGGCTGGGGGTGGGAAAGAGGTTGGGAGGGGACATAGCCAAGACAGCTGAAACAAAATGACCAAAGGGATATTCCCTATCATATAACATCATGCTCAGCAGTAAAAGCTCGGGGAAAGGAGGAGGAAGTGGGGACGTTTGTGGTTATGGCGTTTGTCTTCCCAAGCAACCATTACATGTGCTGAGGCCCTGTTTTCCAGGCCTGACAATGGGAAGTAGTGGATGAATTCCTCTTTTTGCTTTGCTGGTGCATGCAGCTTTTGCATTCCCTATTAAACTGTCATTATCTAGATTCATGGGTCTTCTCACCTTCCCTCTATTTTCTCCCCATCCCGTAGGAGAGTAGAGTGGGTGAGAGGCAGGGTGGGTGTTTGGCTGCCAGATGGGGTCAACCCACCTCAGCCCTTTTTGGTGCCTCACGTTGGTCTTCTCACAGAAGTCATACCTGCAGCCTCCCAGCTACCAAAACCTTGCCATATAAACCCAATACCACTTTCCAATCTGTTGCCCTGATCCGGTCTCACAAGGCTCTTCACACAAGATCTTACTCTGTGAGATTGATAGTAGCTCTTGTTAGCCACAAGGACGATAAAGTTTGCATTGAAGCCACAGCTAAAGAATTTTATAGGGGCTACTTCTCCATGCATAGATGGAACAGGGAACATTCTACATGTGGTTTTAGCAAGCTGAAAATATTTACTGTTTCAGATACTTTTCAGCAGATGACCTGGTGCACATCTTGCCACAGTTCAGGAAAGAGAACAGTTCATGTCTTTTAACATGCAGGATCTGTCTTATTATCATGATGGACTGTAACCATTCAGAGTTTGGGATGTTTTCATTTTAGGTGATGTTGTGTATTCACCAAAGCCTTGCTGATAGTGGAAGGCCATCATTTTCACAGGGAGATCTTTTTTCTTTTTTTTCTTTTTTCTCTCTCATAAAGAAGACCAGATGATAGAACATTATCTTGAGTAGAGATNAAGCTGACTATAACCCAGAATGCCTATTTCGAGAAAGCCACAATGCCTAGGAAATCTTGTGTTTCTTTTTTATGAACTGGTAGGGACATGGCTGTTACCTTGTTGATCATATCCATTGGGATCTGACGATGTCCATCCTGCCATTTTGTTCCCAAAAACTGGATCTCCTGTGCAGGTCCCTTGACCTTAAATTGTGTACTGGTTCTGGCTGTGATGGAGTTAACTTTCGTCACAGTAGCTGGTATGATGCTGTGTTTTGCATTTGTATCTAAAGCAGTGTTGATAACACACCAGTGTTTTGGCTACTGCTGAACTGAGCTTGCACAGTGCCAATGCTTTCTCTCTCTCTTCCCCCTCAAAAGTCAGTAGGCTGGAGGTGGGCAAAAGGTTGGGAGGGGACATAGCCAAGACAGCTGAAACAAAATGACCAAAGGGATATTCCCTATCATATAACATCATGCTCAGCAGTAAAAGCTCGGGGAAAGGAGGAGGAAGTGGGGACGTTTGTGGTTATGGCGTTTGTCTTCCCAAGCAACCATTACATGTGCTGAGGCCCTGTTTTCCAGGCCTGACAATGGGAAGTAGTGGATGAATTCCTCTTTTTGCTTTGCTGGTGCATGCAGCTTTTGCATTCCCTATTAAACTGTCATTATCTAGATTCATGGGTCTTCTCACCTTCCCTCTATTTTCTCCCCATCCCGTAGGAGAGTAGAGTGGGTGAGAGGCAGGGTGGGTGTTTGGCTGCCAGATGGGGTCAACCCACCTCAGCCCTTTTTGGTGCCTCACGTTGGTCTTCTCACAGAAGTCATACCTGCAGCCTCCCAGCTACCAAAACCTTGCCATATAAACCCAATACCACTTTCCAATCTGTTGCCCTGATCCGGTCTCACAAGGCTCTTCACACAAGATCTTACTCTGTGAGATTGATAGTAGCTCTTGTTAGCCACAAGGACGATAAAGTTTGCATTGAAGCCACAGCTAAAGAATTTTATAGGGGCTACTTCTCCATGCATAGATGGAACAGGGAACATTCTACATGTGGTTTTAGCAAGCTGAAAATATTTACTGTTTCAGATACTTTTCAGCAGATGACCTGGTGCACATCTTGCCACAGTTCAGGAAAGAGAACAGTTCATGTCTTTTAACATGCAGGATCTGTCTTATTATCATGATGGACTGTAACCATTCAGAGTTTGGGATGTTTTCATTTTAGGTGATGTTGTGTATTCACCAAAGCCTTGCTGATAGTGGAAGGCCATCATTTTCACAGGGAGATCTTTTTTCTTTTTTTTCTTTTTTCTCTCTCATAAAGAAGACCAGATGATAGAACATTATCTTGAGTAGAGATTGTTCACTTTCTTGTGTGATACTTCTAAACTTCTGCAGTCTCATGTCAAACTTCACTTCCAGGACCTCCAACTGTATCTTCATACATCATACTGATCCTTTCCCCATGAATAATCATTCTGCTGATTATCAGAATTTTTTGTGTTACTTAGTACAATGCACGTATTTAGGGACATGACTTTTTATCCTGCTGTTGTGGTTTAACCCCAGTTGGCAACTAAGCACCACACAGCCGCTCGCTCACCCTCCCCTGCCCCGGTGGGATGGGGGAGAGAATCGGGAAAAAAACCCCTAAAACCCGTGGGCTGAGATAAAGGCAGTTTAATAGGACAGCAGAGGGAGAGAAAATAATAATAATAATAATAATGATGATGATAAAAGAATACACAAACCAAGTGATGCACAGTGCAATTGCTCACCACCC
>VYZW01036428.1:1119-33783 GCA_013401315.1 Balaeniceps rex
CCTATCCTGTCTATCCTATCCAACAGTAATCCTGCAGCAGCGATGTTAAAGCTACTTTAGAAGGACTAAGCACATTTTTGTTTCAGAACAGGTACATGCTCATAGTCTACACTCTGCCATCAGAAAGATCAAATTCCACACCTGAGGTTAGTGGTTTTCAACCAGGAGCTCTTTTTAAGGACAAATACTTCACTGAAAAGAGGGGGCAGGGGAAGGTGAAAAAATCCAGTAGAAACAAAGACCCAAAAAAGTCACTGTCTTCCACATTCCTGAGTCAGAAACACACCTCCTGGTAAGGGTTGATACCTCCTCTGCCTCTCTGACACTACAGATTCAACCTACTCTTTCTCAGAAAGATGAAGTATCTGATCATGGGTTAGTCTACAGCAGACAAAGATGACCTGCCTGTTCCACAAATTGCTGATAAATGACATTCCCGTTTCTTTCACCTCTGTATAAATAACATTTTCTCCAAATATTTTACTGAAGTGGCTTCAGACTATCAAATCTAAGGCTTCAGTTGTCACCTTTTTTCCTTTTACTGACTTCTCTTTATTTGTAGGTAGGTATATTACCTATATAATTGTCTGGTCTTTTTGGTTTTCCTCTCACATCTCTCATCCTCTCTTCTTAAGCCTTTCCGTACAGCCCTGACAAAGAATAGAAACACTACAACCTTTCCCTTACTTTAACAGAGAACATTAAGTAATCTTACTAAATTGCATTTTCCTCTGCAGTATCAGAGGTTTCTATCTACCTTTCAGAAAGCAAGAAAAGGAAATTTGGTTTGCAATTCAAAAAATAGCCTAAAGAAGAAAGCTCCAAATCTTTTCCCCATTTTGCTATCAGCCACAAAACTACCCCATTAAAATCAGCTTCCAGGCAAACTGACATGGCAAACTGATGTTTTCTTAACATATGTTCCTCAAAGCTGTGCCAGCTGTAGTGCTTTCTACAGCCAATCACTGTGTGGATTGAGGTAAGCAATGAAAACATAAACACCTAAGTTACAGCAGCTTCTAAGATATTTAAAGCTGACTTGGATAAGCTTTGTTAAACTACTGAAATTGTGTCTCCTGTCCTTTCATATTTAAAGCAATGAAAGTGTTACTGGTGGTTTTGTTTGCTTGTCACAGCTTGTGGCTTATAAGAATAACAGAGACACCAAATGTAGTTTTGGTTTCTCTTTTTAAGCTCAGAATGGCCTTAACAGTGTTTACGGCAAGACCCAATGTGATATACGAAGTATTTGAATCTTTATCAGCATCTTCTTTGGTCCAAACTGGTTTTGCCATTAGTCATTTTAAGTTAAATAGACATTAACAAAAATATTGCAACCTTTCCCAGCATTAAGAAACTCATCAGGCTTACTAAGGACCAACTTCCCCTCCAGCATTCAATTTTTTTTATGGGACTTAACATGCTGTTAAAAGATATTCCAGATTTGTTTCATAATTCTATCTAGTAGATCAGGTACTGACCAATTTTTAGCCATCTGGGCCCCAGGGTGGAAATAATACTGTAAAAAAAAAAAAAAAAAAAAAATCCTTAGATTCCTATGTCATGCATCTCGAAAAAGAGCCAAAAACCTGGAGGAGAGCTACCTAATTCTGCATAGAGTTACAAAATAAAAAGAATCCTCTACTACGCTACCTTGAAATGCATAAAAGCTAACCAGTACATCTCCGACCAGTGAGTACATTCTAACCAGTGAGGTAGTCGAAAACCACCACAACCATAGCTTTGAGGAGCTGTCAGTACAGAAAGCCCAAAAACACATGCAGAGTAAGGACACAGTGACAGATTGGCTTCCCCTGGAGAGACCTCTACCGCTATTTTAGCTTATAGAGAGATGCCAATCTCATAGGCGACAGCACCAAGGAAGCTGGAAGAAAAAGGAACTGCTCATTCCTGTCAGGATATACATGCAACTGGGGTTTTAGGCAGTCTTGAGGTAAAACCTTCAATTCTGCTCAAACTCTCATCTTTTTCTGGTGAAGAACTGACCCTCAGGTGTGTTAGCAGTATGGAAATTTATATAAACCGGAGTTCTTGCCCTCCTGACTCTTCTTGTGTTAGCATTTCACTACGTCACCAGTTCCTAGATGACTAGCCCAAAGGCAGGCTGTATTTCTCCATAAGGCATAAGTTGATTAAAAGAACAAGATTGCTTCCTGATCATTTTGTACTTGCAAAATACTTTTCTCAAAAAAGCACAAACCCCCTCTTTTTTCACATTAAACAGAGGCATTGCCCATGCCTTTTCAAGAATGCAGGAAAGTCCTACAAATCCAAAGAACTTTTTCTTCCATACTCTATTAAAGGTGAATAATTGCATTACAAGGTGTAGCCCTCTATCTTGTAGCTAGTAATTTAAATCCTTATTTACTATGATCTCTGAGATGCCATGGCATTTTGAACTACAAGAATGAGTTATTAACTTGATGAGAGAATCAAATGGACACAAACTACTTTCTCCTAGTCCATTTTTTTTTGTTTGGTTGGGGTTTTTTGTTTGTTTTTTTTTGTTTTGGGTTTTTTTTTACAGCCTCTACAGTTCCTAAAGAATATGGTTTTAAATTAGGGTCTTTGACAGCAAAAGCAGAGCACATTTTATAACTCCCAGAGCTACAAGAAACAGCTGTATATAAGCATAAACCCAGACAGTTTCTGTCTTAAAGGGCTGTGGGACACTGCTGGCCCAGTTCTCAGTTGTATTACAGCCCCTGTTGTGCCATTTCTCTTGTGCAAAGAGGCTATAAAGCCATCTTCTGTGGAAATCCCTTCAGCAATGGGTCAAATGCTGAACAGTGCAAAGCCAACGTAGCTGCTCATCGCCCTGTCTTCAGTGGTCCAGAGCCTTAGGAGATGCATGGCTCTGCTGTAACGTCACTTGTCTGCTCTCTCCAGAATAGCTCATCTGCATGCCAAGAAACTGCGTTACTGCAGTCTTAGAGGTATTCTAACTTTTATGCGGAGAAAAAGCCTGGTCTAGGAGATACAATTTTTTTTTTTTTAATTCACATTGTCTTCTCTCGGGGAACTCTCTCTGTGCCAGAGACTCTCCTGGCACAAAAGCTTGGCACAGTGGCTTTTTCCCTCGGCCACTGTAGTCATTTGTTGCTAATTATAAGGTAAAGGTGTTTTTTTTTTTCCTCTCCCCTAGTGGATTACATATTCCACAATCATATGTTCAACCTAGATTAAAAAATAAACAGAAATATAACCTTCTAGGCACGTTATTTCTCCTAGACTGCACAGAATTAACCCTATGAATATTCACTGTCATTTCAAAGATTACACGGGGCAGGAGATGAGTTTGAGCTGTTCTTCCTTTTGGATGGACGCTGTTGTTGACGCAATTGTGGCAACCTTTCAGGGAGCATACAGATGGCCTGGTGATTACTGAAATGGTAGGGCCCTAACACCAGAGCTAATTGAAGAATAGGATCTTTAGTAAAGAATGTTGACTACATAACATAAGCTTTTATAATTTTTTCCATACGTTTTCCAAGAAGGGTGTCTGAAAACTGCAATATTTTATCTGAAAATTAATTATGTCAGCTTTTCCCATTTTTAATTCATAGAACAAAATGTGGAAAGGAGATCCTTGTTATGGGGAAAAAAATGCATACATAGAAAACTCAATTTTCCTGTACAAGGCAGTTCCAGTAGAAAATTTCAGCTCAGTTGTAAGTTCTTCCTCAGATTTTCTTAATGTCTCTGGTCAAGTCACTTCATTTCTCTGTCTCAGCAGCATATTTGAAAGTGGATAAGATAATGCTTTTTCATCCATCTTTCTTTGAGTCTTGGCTATGTAGACAACAAGTTATTTTGGATGGGCATTCTCTTGTTATTTTCTGTAGAACACTGCATTGCACAATAAGTTATCACTTATCATTTGGAGTTTCTAGGGACTGTCCTAATACCAATGATAAATTAGAGTAATTCACATTAACTGAACATTTTTCCCCAGGTTTACTTGTAATTTTCCAAAACTATAAGTACATAATTACAGAAGCACAGCTCTGTGAGGATTAGTTACTTGCTCTTTAAATTGAATCAGTCTGTTTCCATAGTATCCTTGAACATGTTCTGATACTTGTATTTGAAAATTTACAAAGTAAGCGAATAAATTGTATTGCAAAGTGTATAAAACTCAATAACTTGAAATTTTAAACAACAGTCAACCTTCAGGGATGAAAGTAATAATTCAGTTTTTTAGTTACATCACAGAGCTTTTGTGCCTTATGTAAAAACATATTTGTTCAGCTTGCTTGCTGCCAGATGAACTCCGAGATGATAGTTTATCATGGTTGACTGAACATAGGAGACGTGCACATACGCTTAAAAGGTAGCCCTTCTGATGGCATCGTTACTTCTTATAAAGGCTAATCATATTTTAATGTATCTTATCATTATGAAACAGGACACATTATTTGTTCTACATCTGTGAAATCAGTATGGTTACCAATGCGGCCCAGGAAATAAGCTTCTCCTGTGAGTGTCAGATCTCTGGCGAAGGTACTGTCCTTTGTATCATATCGCAGTTCAAGAACTGCAGCTCGCAGTCTAAACTGCATTTTTGCTTCTCTGGGTGAAAAGGAAAGGATCACTATGTGAATGGCACAGCAGCAGCAGTGCGCTCTGCGTACTTTGCACATGCCCTAAAGCAATCTAAGATTGCTCAAAGGGACTTCGAGTACCACGCTGGACTTAAAGCAAAACCAATGCAAACCATAATGCAAACCAAAGTCTTTTCTCTTTAAGTATCATATCAACAGAGTTATTCAAAATCCTTCCTTTCTCACCAGCACATTCGAGGAGAGCCTCAGTAAAATGAGGTTTGGCACGGGGAGCTCCTTGTTAACGTGGTGGGTGATTCTTGGAGTCGAAGCTCTTCACTCATCCAGAGCAGACATATGCCTGAATGTACAGCTGCAACAGTCATTTGGTGAGGGAACATATTTCACTCTGATGAGTGCGAAAGGGGCTGCAGAAAGGACATTTGGCTGTCATGTCAGATACCCACAGAATACAGGACAAAGAAATCATCTCACTCAGGCATTATCAATTCTCACTGAAGGAGGGGCTGCCAGACCTCTCACTCTTTCATCCCAGCTGCAATATCTAGAGTGTGGGAAATAAAGTAGGTGCCTTTGAATCCTGCATACCTGGAGCTGCACATCAACTGTTTGTGTAGGAAATGGGGAACACAATGTAACGGATGCTTGATTCAGATGAAAAGCTGAAAAGTGTTTTTTAAGCATAAAAGAAAGCGTGTGCTTCGTTTCTCTGAGAGCTGGGCATAGTAGAGGATAAACAAAGAAATTTGCCTCCAGGGAACTTCAGTGGAGGGATAACGTAATGTGTACATCACCCAACTGTACACGCGCAGAATCAGCAGCAGAACCTGTGGCCTTATGCTCCACAAACGCAGACAGCTGATAAAGTGGTGACACCAGCTCATCCAGCAGAGGGAACCAGCACAAGCAAGTGGCCTTGTGCACTTCCCCCTCTAGAGGACAATATATCAGGACTCAGCATATGAGAGAGGCTTGTCTCCCAGACTTGCTGTCTTTACTTCTGGAGGTTACTGTCAGTTCAGTGCAGCAGTGGGACAGGATCACTGTCTTACGTGTCACTTATGGAGTGCCTGGAAAGCCCAGAATAAAGACAGACACAGAGGTGTTTCTGTGCTTGGTTTTTAAAAGGCCATTAGTCTAAACCTCCTGGTTTAGACTGCCAGCAGCACAAGCAACTGTTGGCAAAAAGCACTGCAAACACAAATGATACAGTGGGGATAATGTTGCCGCAGTCATGATGGTCTAAGAACATCAGCAACGGAAGGTTTATAAGTAGAGGCAATGTCTGGCATTATGGAAGTTTATAAATGCCTATAGTGTCAGCAAACTGCAGTGAGAAGCAACGAGACGGGTCTACAGAGCATCCAGAAAGATTTTCCTCAGCCAGAATTTCTCTGGGGGTGTGAGCCCGTTACCTGCTGCAGTGGGGAAGTAGCAGACATTGCAAGCAGCGTGGTTTAGTCACTAACGCAAGCTGAGTGGACTGGGCAGGTGATGCTCTGCTCCCCTCTCTCCTCCTGCCTCGGTAGCTGCAGCATGGTCCCTACACCCCTCAACTTTCCCTGCATGCAGCCCAAGCGGGTTTGTCAAACGACAGCTTCTCTGTGTCATCCTTGTGATTTATTTCAGCCCACTTTTAAAAATAGTTTCTGAGCAATTATGTGTCACATAAGAATAAACCTGCATGCTGGTGCATCTTTCCTGTCACCACAAAATAACAGCACTACAGTTTCTACATTTCAGTTCTTTTTATTTTTTTTCTGCAAAGATCAACAACTTCTGCAGCAAAAGGACACGGTATAATCAGGAGATCATCAGCCTGAAATAAGTATAAAACTTGCAAAAATTATGCAGTCTGTGGAGAAACCTGATGCTTTTTTTAGCATCCAAGCACGCATACAGCAAGGCCAAATCCATCTATAAAATAAGTCAACACAAGCCTCTTCATATCACTGGGGCTGCACTTACTAATGAGGACTATATATATACACATATATATCTATTCTTCTCCCTTGAAACCAGATGTTTTGCATATTTCTGATGACCTGACATAGCTGGGGCTGCTTTTGTAGCTGCTTTGTCTCACTGTTCACAGAAGCTTTGTTGAACCTGGTTCCAGGCATTTGCACCAGCAAGGTGAGCCCCTGAAACTTCTGCCTTTCCTGTGTTTTGGCCAACTACTTAATACTTCAAAACTGAGGAATTACCATTTGTATAGAAGTGAGTGTCTCATGCACACTGCATGGTCAGACCACATAACAATAGAGAAAAGCTCACTCGTTCTTCTCCATCCATTGAAATACTAAGAAAAGACCTGTTGGTTTTCCTGTGATGTCTTGAGGTTTTTCAAATCAGGAGCCATGCCTGTTCCTCATGCCAGAAAAATTTCCTCTCCAAGAAAACTGTTTTGCCATTGTCTGCAACTACCTTGGACTGTTCCAGAGGTTGCTTAAATGTTTTTTTCTTTTGAAACTGGAAAGCCTCCATTTGCAATTAGGTTTGATATCCCAGCTTCATGGTGCAAAAATAATTCGAGCTGTCTGCTGATGGAAGTTCATGGTCACCCAAGGAACTGTAGCATCATTACCACCCTGTGGGGACCAAAGGATTTCTTCTAATACAGGAAAACTTTGGTAAAGAAAGCTGTCAAATGACTCCAACCCCAGATCTCAAAAGCTTTGCCATGGCAGCAAGTAATTTCCCAGAGTATTTCACAGTATCCCACAAAGCCGTGCTTTAAGTTGATGAGATTTCTGTGTGTTACTGATACATCTGCTTTCATGGGCAGTGAGCGTGAACATAAACTGCTGTCTGGTCTGCCCAGGTGACTACAGATATATCTGAGGAGAAAGTTGACAGAATTTCTAGCAGATACTTTTGTATGGATCACCATGCATAGTGAAAACCTCAGCTCAGCTCTGGGTGAAGAAGTCGAAAGGGAGGGACTTGAAATGACCCCTGAATGACAGAGGGACAACAGCAGCAAAACAAAACTTCAGTGGCAGTGGAACAGGTATCATCAATATGAAGGGGATTTGACAGGAGTTGTAGCATACTGATTCAGCATTAGCAGGATTTTTTTCCTGGCTTCCTTTAGAGTGATAACTCCAATAACATTGCAGGATGAGCAGGGATAATAAAGAAAAACAACACCAAGGAAAAATCCTTCTGGGCTTTAAACTCAACAGCTTCTTTTTTGTAGCTCAATTATTATATGTCTAGTTTTTCAAAGCCTTGGAACACTAAAAATAATAAAATCTCTTTCAATTATAAATTAAATAAAAAGCCAAAGTTACTGCAGTCTGTGAGCTTACCATTGCTGAGTGTCTGTTGCTTGAACAGAGTGGGTGGTGGTGTTTTTAAAGGCAACAAGACCAATAATATATGCAGAGTGGTTCAATATGACATGCAGTTATAAACATTTCCTGCAGAGCACATTAGGTCTGCAGGTTCATAAGTGCCTTTTAGATTCCATATTTTGGTCTTGAAACAGCCTGAAAAAAACCCCATATGTACAAGGTCAAGAATAGAATGTTTTTTTCTTGAACAGGAGGGATGATTTTGTGACCTTGCCCTTCTCAAAGACAAAACTATTGTCTGTACTTGTGCACTGATGCTAGTCATAGGCCTGACACCAGAAGACAGATCCCAGGTAGACAGATGCATCAGTAGATTTATAAGGCCAGATAGTCAGCTGGTATAGATCAGTGACCTTCCACTGACTTCATGTGTCACCATGTGGCATGAGAAGAGCTGCTCTCGCCAGTTGGCTGGCCTCAAGCTACTATTTTGTAAACTTAAGCTGCTACCAAGGACTCATTTACAGAACAACAGGGGATTGCTCATTGATTTCTCAAATACTGATGAAGCAAAAGAAAAAGGGAAGAAAACAAAATTCTAACTGTCCTGAGCAGTCAGAATGGAAACAACCCTCCCCATCTCTGCAACACCTGGAAGAGCCGATTATAACCGTAGATCCCAACTACAGTGACAATAACACAACAACATGGATAGTTCTTTAAAAATAAACGGAGATGAAGTAGTGCTATTGATCACTATTATTAGCATAGTGGGTCACCATAATTTAAACCTTTCCATTAAGGCGCAAAGATGGGTTTTTAAGATAGGGCATCAGTGCAATTATTGAGCTGAGTAGGAGGTAGAAATGTAATTATGTAAACTAACTAAATTAAGAGGATTGCACAGTTCATTAGAGTCCATTTTTTTGGTCAGCATTTTGGATCACCAGCTGCTATAGAATTTAATTTCCATTAAAAAGCATTAATTGCATCTATTCTGTGAAAGCAGAGCAGTTGTGCTAGTGTGAAAAAGCTCCATCCTTGCTATTCTAATGCAGGTGTAGAAACAGCCTTCTGCTCCCCGCCAGCACTCAGGACAGCCAGCCCCTGCTCCCTCACCAAGCCTTCGAGGGGACAAGATATTCCTGCCAAGTGTGCCTACGATCACACTGGTTGGTAGGAACTTGTATAGTTGATATCGTTAAGGATTTAAGGCAATTTACTCCAGAAATATGACTGAAGAGAGCATCCCACTTTGCTAAGTAATTTCCAAACACAGAGCTAGGCCCTTCCCAAAGGAGTACCTCTTTGGCCAGAAAGAAGAGAGCAGGGAGGCTTAGTCACTGTATGTTACACATACTGAGCTGAGACAGAGAGCTCATTTCAGGCTGGGACTTTCAAACGAGCCTGAGAGAGCTAAGCATGCTATTCCAAGTTAATTGCGGTCAGACATCAGTTACCTGTTTTCCAGAGACTGAAAAATCCAGCCAAATGTACTTCCCTGGGGTCAAGCTGAGAAATGTGGTCTCTATCATATACCCATGCCATTGCCACTGTCTCTTGGTCCACTTTCTCTTGCACTCCACTGACAGAATAAACAAGTCCCTGCCGTCAGATGAAGACTCCAGGAGGGACTTGGAAATCTATAGGCCAATCTATGTATAGCCGGAGACTTAATTTCACACATTTCTTGCCTCTGGCTTTATTATCCTTTGTGTTACTGTGGGGTAATGTTAAGGTAAATATTGCTCTATGCCCTGCCAAATAAATGCGAACCACACCTCTGGCCCTCAGCAACAGAAAAGTTTCCCATCTCTAAGAGGTCAATCTGAAGAGAAAATAATCTTCCTTCAAAACCGGAGGCTTTGTTACTTGTTAGTTATACGTGACTCTCCCTTCCTCACAGGGAGATCTCTTCATCGCCAACCATTTTTCTACAGACACTGTTGGCTGACTGGAGCCCACGCCCATTAGTCACCAGCTGCCCTTCTGCCTCCAGACAGGGTGTTCAGTCTACAACAGGCAAATCTCACCCTGCTCACATCCCTGCCAGACTGTTTCTTGGGGTTTTGCTAAGTTTAGGGTTTTTTTTTTATTGTTTAGAGGTTTTCCCTAAAGACAAGGGATGTTTTTATTGCAATGCTTTAATATGTTTTGCCTCACAGACTGGTCACTCAAGCTCTTTACATATGAGGGTTAATGCTGAAGAACTTCATAAAGACAAATATCTTGTAAGTGTAAAGAGTGTAAATGGATATAGTACAAATCAAGAGGGTGATCATACTGGCTTTATTCACTGAATAGCAGGTAAAAAAAAATCCTAGTTCTCCCCTCCTCCAAGGAAACCACTAGATACAGACACAGATGTTTGCAGGGGAAGAAATGGTTCCTCACTCAGGAGCTTTTTTACGTAACATTTTTCTATATGCAGGGGAAAAAAGAGGATTTGAATATCCACGTAAAAAGAAGCTTGTGCTGTGTGAGGCTGCTATGGAAGCATATTTGATTTTTGTAGCTAATAGCTTCTGAACAGGCTTTACCTGCAGCAAGCATCAGACTCCGTACTTGTTCTTTACAAATGAGCATCCTGCGGGTGACTAAGCAAAAGGAACTTACGGAAACCTCCTCTTACAGCATGTAAATCATTGCTGCGATATTTGCTTTTCCCCTGCTGACTGTATTATTGTGTTGCTTGCACAGATAAGTTAGGGACTCCAGAGCAACACATTTAGCAGCCTTTGGTGCCCCCACTTACACATGCCCAGCTTTGGTGCAGGGAGGACTGCTTTGCGCACAGCAGAGTTTACCGTGATGACTCGTTTGTAATATACAGATGTGATCGCACAGAAACCATCATGGTGCAGTCTACAGCACAAGGATCAATGTCGTACCTATGGGCTGCACCTCGGTATGCCAAGGAAATTCATAAACTCTAGACAGAGCACCGCTGTCCCAGGCTCAGTGGGTAGTACAGGTCTGCCACTTTTACTCAGACAGAACAGCTCAACTCTATAACCCTACCTATTTATTTTCACGGGATTTCTTAAGCTTTCACAGGAAGTGAGCTGGACTGAATTTTTCTTTTCCAAAATAGAAGCTAAGTATGGCTAGAGACTGACAGCAGGAAGGACAAGCTGCTGTCTCTCAAAAAGACAAAAACGTGCCAGTCACCCTCTTGTCTCTGTGCCAGGCAGAGGCTCATGGGCCCCAGGCCCAGAGCAGCAAAGGAGGAGCGCGTGTTAAGTTGCTGCTCAAAGATCCACAGCACCACAGAGCAGCAAAGCCAGATTTAGGAGCCAGGAGCCACGTGCCATCTTCTGCACATGAAGCACAAGTAACCCAACCAGGAGCAGGAGCAAAGTGGCAGAATCTGGCTGTAAGTGCAACAACTTCTGCTACACAGAAAGGACCAGATTAAAAGAGATTTTGTGAAAGAACAGACTTAAGGAGCTTTCTCTAGGACTGTGTTTGAGAGAGTACTTTAATTTTTTTCCACACTGAGTTTCACAACTACCAGGCCACCTTTAGCAAAAGTAAAGTCCAACCTCTCATATTTATTAACATCTATAATATGATGCTTATAATAGACTATTTATTATGTTCTTTCTGACTCTTTGATGACAAAAGAACACAAGTTACCATGCCTCCTAATTTTGGCATCAGAAGAGCCACAAGATCCCCTTGTGTATAAACAACCTTACTTCTGCCATAGGAACTCTACAGCCTCTCTAAAAGTATTCAAACCTTGTGCTTTTTCTGTATAAGTAATTATTTCTCCAGTTTGTCTGCCTAGAATATATTATTTTTCCGTGGTATTGTTCCTCTTCATTTAGCTTTTCATGTAAAGCTTCCCAAATGACTGACGCTAACACAGCTGTCAAAAGGTTTGAAAATATTTGACTTTCCTTTTCACTAGCCCAGATCTATAGTTTTATGCATTGTGGATCTATATGTTCATCTCAAATGGTACAATGAATAACATTTTACTAGGTTAATCAATACAGGCCTCACTTCCAGCAGTAGAAATCTACAGCACAGTTAATTAATCCATTTCTAAGACTAGAATTAAACAAACTATTTATGCAGATTGTGGCCACTTCTTGACAGCTTTCCCTGTTTTAGAATCAAGAAGAGAAAGCAGGTTGGCCTAGCAGCAGTGTTATTGATGTTTTGCTTAAACCTTGATATTGCAAATATGTTTGGTATATCTAATTTTAATAAAGAGGAGGAGGTGCTTCCAGAATTTTAAGTTTGCAAAAAGATCAGTCTTGACTACTCCCATATATGTATAGACTTGTAATAACTAGATATTTCTTTCTTTCACCCCAAAAAATCATAGCTAGATTCTCAAACCCAACTAAATACACTCACTGTTCTCACTTGCATCCTGACTTTGACTAATACAAATTTCATGGCACACTTTTGACTTAATTCCCCACATTGCTTAATTAACTTAACAATATTTTTCTTTATAACCTGAAGTTGTTCAAAGCAACCAGATCAGAAGAAAATGTCAAAGCAGTGGTCTTAATTGGACGAGCATCACTCCATTCCCATCTTTATTCTAGTTTAGAAATAAAGAAAACTAATATGAAAGTGAGAAAGAAGAAAAACATATGTTCTCCCTGTTTGAAATAAAACCAGATTATTTTTCCAGTTCAAGGCACAAGTTCGTATAACTTTCCCATAAGATTAATAATAAGCATTTTGAGGCCCTTTGCTCCTATACCTACACAAGCTGGAAACAGAACCAAAGGCCTTTGTACTGATCATCCTTTCCTGCCTTCCTATTTACCAACTGTAGAAACTTTAAATATCCTGAGCATCCTGGTGCTTTGATAACACCTCGTCGTCTTACGTCGAGAAGACAGACTTTTGCAAATCTGGCTATAAAAATAATTGAAAAAAAAAGTCATAAAGTTCAACTTCATATTAGTGGGTGTTTAGTTCCAATGTCATGTAGTTTCTCTACAGGTAATTAAAAAATATTTTATTTTATTTTTTACAAAGTTGCTCTTTTATTAGCCATTAAATATATTAATCAACAAGTCAGCATCCAGATCAACTAAAGAATGCCTATGAGACTAAACAAGTTGAGCTCCGGGAAATATTTTTTTGTTATTTCCTTCATAAACTTCACCACTTTTCAGATATTCTGTCAAAAAAGAAACAATCTGTATTTGCTGTTCCTTCAAAGGTATAAAGCTTTTTAAATTAGTTTTTGTCTTCCATTTCTATTGGTAAAATCAATATAATTCATCACTTGGAATTTCCTTCTCATCAACCAAGCTCCGTCTTTCCTCTTTTTGTGTTTCTAATTGCAACTTTTTGATCAGGCCTCTGTTAACAAGCTCCCTAAGAAACATAGAGAAGATATCAATGGACAGAGAGGCAATCCTTGTTCAGATACTCACATGCATCATGTCCCACATTTTCATGTTCTTCACTTCTTGTTATACAATCACCTCTATGTTAATACTTTTTGCCCTAAATACCTCTTCAAGGCTCAGCCTACAAAATTCCCCATTTCATCACTATTATGCAGACCAGTTTGGATGTCATTTCCAAAATTTGCTTTGACTAGCTTTATTTGTTGTCTTTCATCACTGATTTCTTTGGTGGTCTCATGTAAAAGTCGAGAATTGATCAAGTTGCTAATATTCCTTTGATGGTGATATCCCCTAGCCAGTTGCAGAGCAGGGCTTCTAACTCTGATGACCAGTAACTTATATGTGTTCCTCTACCCAGCAAACTCAGACACTTTCAGGTTTTATGGAACACCTCTTTGCTGCAGAAAGTTTAATTTTGTATTAAAAACAGTCTCTTTTTTTTTTTTCATATTAACTTATTCATCCTTGTTGTCTTCCTTGGAAATAAAATACAATTCTATGTCTATTTTTACTGGCTGACCACACATAAAGAGCATCAAAGAAAACATTGTTGTATAACATGTAATCGTAATCTATCTAGAGACCAGAGCTGAGATGTTCGCTGTGTCAAGCCCACTGGACAGGACGCACTTACATCATTAAAAAGGAAAGACTGGACAGATATTATTCATTATTAATATCCAATTCCTCTCAAATCCTTTTCAACATCATCAAGCCAAAGGAAGGTATTATCACCAAACAACTGAGGCATCACTTTTGAAAACACCTCTTCTCTGTACTGTCAGAACTTGATTGGAAATGTCAAATTGCACAGTTCTGCAGGAACTGTATAAAAATACAATAGCACAATCCATAGTTCTATCACATTTATGTTGGAGGGATGCCAACCAGCCTTGGCACTGAGCAATAAATTAATAATATATTCCACTGGCAAGTTTCACTTTGAAGTGTTGCTGAGTGGCTGGCAGCACTTGAATGGGAAGTAAACATATCAGAGTTAAGTAAAATTAACTCTCAGGGCTGGACCCACCACTCAGAAACATTTCCAGGCAGAACCACAAGATAGCATACGTGCATGGGGCAAGTACTTTGGCATTATGATCATAAGGTAGCTTATGGCTAGTCTTACAGCTTTATCTCCCCAAGTTTCCTCACAGGGATGGAGAGGAAAGAGTTATGGATGGGGAACCCAACAGAAGTGTGTTGAACCAGTCCTTGGTCTTTGCCAGTAGAGACACCTGTACCAACAGCACTGCTTTCTCTCAGAGTATTCTGTGGGTGGGTGTGGGACATGCAGTGCATCATTATTCCTAGTGCTGCATTATTGGCTTTCTTCAAAGCAATGTAGATGAGCTGTAGCACATGGAAGCTACACGGTGAACATACTTGCTGCATTTATTACACCATGAATTCATATTAAATGGAAGTGAAATGGTACATCAGACCGGCCACAGAACCTGCTGCCTGCAACAGGCTCATGTGAAACTCTCCCAGTGTGCTTCACATAGTTTCTGTTCTAAATCTCTGACAGCATCAACAAGCTGCAATTGCTCTTCTCAGCTCCCCACTGTATACATACTAAACTAAAACTTGTGATTTGCTTCCAGATAAATGTATTTTCTTGATTGTTACATAAAAAGGTCATGTATGAAGGCAAGTTGCAGACTCATGTAGCCAAGGCTGGTGCACTCAGAAGCAATCAGGACAAGCCACAGTCTTTGTATGCCTGACTGACAGATGCTCTCAGCCCTCAAAACTGCTGCTGAAAAGAAGCCCTCAAAATAGCTTTTGAAAGTCAAGGCCATAGCATGCACAGCACATAAGCAAGTATTAGATCTTGCATTAGCTTAAATTCTCAGGGAAAATGAAACTATGAGATGTCATGTACACTGGTGTTGTTCCTTGGTTGTACTGTGTTCTACTTACTAAAAACGTCTGAATACCTTTAAAATGTTTTAAAAGGTAAAATGATGTGATGCATTTGAGAATGAGACAAAATATCAACTTCAATAATGCAAAATAAAGCCAAAGCCTTCAACTAGAATCTTGAACTAAATTACACTGGATTTGAGGTTCAAAATTCAGCTACTGATGCTTTTCTACTTTTCTTCTTTCTCCAACTTTTAGTATCAGTATTTTGAAAGTGCTACCTGCCACAGACTCCACAGTAGAAGGACTTCCTTATCGTCCTGTTACTTCAACTGTTTAGCATGAGAAAGGAACAGTCATGCAACGTAAAAACAAATGGAAGGGAAGTACCAAGGGAAGAAGCTAAGAAACTAAGATTCACAATGAGTTATACACATCCAAAAGAAAAATGACCGTAGAATATTTTGGCCAAAAGTTTCAGTTATGTTTCAAAATCAATTATGTGTACATCAGAGAAAAGTCCCCAAGAAATGTTTATCTCACACCAGTGGTAGGTGGTGTCCATCCACATCAGGAAGTCTGCAAGAGCCTGTTGCTAATTTTGTGGAAAGTCATCTGTTGCACATGCACAGTGTGAGGTTCTCAAACACTAACTTTGCAACATCTGAGACAAATTTTTTTCAAGTGAGTGAAAGCCACTTTTCCTCTACTGAGGAGTAAGCTCATGGCAAGACAGACGATCTAAGAGAATCTATTTCTGAGTTATCTGAGTAGCCCCTGAAGATTTTTTAAAAGAATGGAAAAAACTTCTAAAAGAAATAAAAAGAGGAATTTTATGCTTTGGATCAATGAAAACTGGACAAACAGAATTTCACAAAATGTAACAAAAAGGAAAAAATAAAACAAGAACTTTTGTTTGAAGAAAAAGTAGTAGAATTCAGATAAAGTACTTTAGAAACTGTTAGTGGGCTACTAAACTAATGCATTTAAAAGGAAAGTTCTTACTCAAACTCCAGTAATAGAAATTACTGTAGGATTTCAACTTTTTACTAAAAAGGCTGGGTCTTGGCATAAGCAGCTTAGCCTGTACTTTCATTAAATTTATCAGCAATGAAAATCCTCCATTGATCAATGCTCTGGACTTGCTTAAGGTGTAAAGGAGCTCAGATCTGAGGGACACCTTTATATCACGACACTTTCCACGTGTTTTTTCTCAACCTGGTAACTGAAGCTGCACCATCAAATAGCAATAAATATCCAGTCACTTGCTACCCATGCTTAGACATAGCATATTTTTGCTGATAAAGATAGCTGAAGCACTGCACTGATTAAGAAAACATTATTCGGTTGCAGTGTATCACTGAAAGCCTTTATTTCTTTTTCATGTAATACTCAGAGTACCTTGAAAATAAAACAAAATGAGAGAGAGAAATCCTTCTTCCAGATATGCAACAAAACTTTCAGCCAGAATCCCTCTAACTCCCTTTCTGGTGCGTAAAGTTTTCCCCAGTTGCTTTTGTCAAGACACATCCTCAAAAGTTATTTGGAATTATTTTGAAGAGGGCATAACAGCTGCAAGTCTGTCATAACAAGGGCAACACCTGTGCTTCTGCGGCTATCTGGAATCGCAAATCCAGCGTATATCTTTTTGTGGTTTAGGAGTGAGGACCATGGATTTCAGTTGTGACTTGACAATGAAACACGACAGGATATGATTATTTCAATATTGAATCAGATTTCCGGGGAAGCTGCCTGTCTGAAATCATTGCATTTTTATTAAATTTGACACTACATGTAGAGATAAAAATAGTCATTGACTACATTTCGTTATTATGGTAAAAAAAGACTGCTTTAATGTGAAGCTTCCAGACCGTCTAAAAGTCCAGATTGTGTTAACAAAATATATGATCTATAGTGCTCTGCTCCCTGGATAAGCTTGCTGGAATGAATGCAGCTGGGCAAAGAGATACCAATCAGTGTAGGTTGTAGTAGCACAGTCTGTCAGAGAACTATTCAGCAAACCAAGGTGTTATTTGGAGCGAATAGAAGCAGCATAGTTTAGTCTTAGAGTAGCATGGAAACGGTGCGGTAACCTGGCCCACGAGCCAGGCTATAGATGAGGCACGTTGGTGGTGTTTGTGTCACATGTTCTGCGGTATTTATTCATGAGGGCAGATAGTTACGCACTGGTTTTCAGTGTTACATTCATTGAGGGAATTACTGTTCACTGCCCCTACCAGATATGAGATACACGGACAGCTTGTATGTGTCACAAAATGCAAGATACTTCAATTTCTACAGTCTCAGTAACAAAGTTCTAGTAATCCATGCCAGACAGCTCTCAGCTGGAGAGGCAGTTCAGGTGGTTGTTTATTTCCAGCATTATTGCTAGCAGATAGTTTCCAGGCATTATTAAATTCCTACTCCCTAACAACCAATTCCCTATTATTAACATGCATTGGCAGCCCACTCACTACCTGTAAATGTACAATGTATTTGGCACCAATCAAGCTTCATGTGCTGCCTGAGAATATGGATTTAGTTTGATGGACACTATCAAAAACAAACCACAGAACTGCTTGGGGTCCAGATAATGCAGATAAGCCAGTGAAAACTGAAATTTCATCTAACAACTTGAGAAGTCAACTGGACGTCATCATGCAGTGCTGCACAGTGTAAAAGGACAGAAGCAATTGACTGCATTTCTAGCAAATTACAGTGTATTTTCCAGGCTCACAAAGATTTTCCACTCCATTATTAAACAAACAAAAAACAGGATTGTGAAAATTGAGGAAAATGTCTGTATTATTTGTATGAATATTACAAATACATCTGTTGATTATTGATGCATTGATAGTTAATGCAATGGAGCATTAAACGGAGAGGTCTTTCCATGTACCCAGGAATACGTACATCAGTTTGCTTGTCTAACCACCAGATCTCAAAGTAGACTCCTTTGACAGTCCACCTTATGCCCCACTGGGACCATTCTGCTCCAGTGTGAGGCTGGGAAGAGCTGTCCTAGTTTGCAATGTGAGGGACCTTCCTGTGCGACTCTGGGAACTGAGGTTTTGAATGCTTAAAAGGCATGGTTGTGAGAACTAGAGAGGCAGAAATAACGTTTGCAAAGAAGTTTATCATAAGTTAGTCATCAGGGAGCTAAGTCTAATCCAGAGATGAGTTGAGCCTACCTAAATTCTGAGGAAAACACAAAACTTATAAACTCTGTATTGCATTAACCATTTTCCCTCTTCTTGCTGGAGTCTGTATGGTACTCTGTTTCAGAGAATGAGTGCTCTCTTACTCAGTTCCCATATTATTTGCCATCCATGAAGGGAGTTTACATCAGGGAGCAAAACTGGCTAGTGATGGTGAGGTAGCAAAACTAATTAACAGGAGACAGTCCAATCAGGAAGCATGATCTAAAAACTTGGGAACTGTCAAGTTCCTTGGCCAAGAGAATTGCAGGTAATAAACCTTGCACTTAAAAAAGGTTGGGTTTGTGGGGACTTTTTTGGAAAGAAGGTACTGAGAGAGAAAGTTAATGTTTGTACTGGGATTACTAAGATAATAACAAAGGGAGCGATTACAAATGAAGCTCTTAAAGCCTCTTGAGAAAAATCCATTATTCTTTTGTTTTAATCTTGTTTGTAGAATACAGGAAAAAAGTGTCCTAACTTTTCAGCCATGGAAAAAGCCCACAACATTTTACTCAAATTTCCAGTAATGTGAACAATCAGTAAGTGACCGATTTTAATGAGACCTCCAAGAGTCATTAGAAAGTTAATGGTTTCTCAGATGATACCACTTTGTCAGTTGATTACCTTCCTTCATGTTGGGAGTGCATGTGATTACTGCCTTGCAGGGACCAGCAGCAGCACCTCTCATATCAAAAACAATGGCAAGTAGTGAAAAGTCTGACATATCCTTCCTGCTTGCCCTGGTTTTGCCCTCAGTTCCTTCCCAGGCAGCCAGCAGAGCTGATGTTTACCTTGGCTCTGCAGCCTCCATCTCAGGGCCAGCAGCAGCCAGAGAGCTGCCTCACCCTTGTCCCGACTTAGTGATTAACCAAAGTAGTAAGTGCCTTGGGTGGCTACTGTGGCTGACTCAAAGAGACCTCATTTCACAGAGCACTTGGGCCCCAAGAGGAGAATAAACATGTACACCAGTAAAGTTGAATTTATTTCCAGTAATATATTTCCATGTACTGATCACCATCTTCTCTGGTGTTTAGCCCATACAACACAGCACTGGTATGTACCTAGTATGAGAATTACTTACTCAGAGTATGTACGACCAATTTTTCCCACTACAATTCCGTCCCCCGTAAAAATAAAAAAATAAAAAAAAAAGAGAGCACAAAAAAGTTTTGGGAGTCACACTGATGCCATTTCCAAGGGAGGATCTCTGGACATGTGCAGTCCTTAGGCAATAGCATTTGTTGTTGAAAAGGTGAAGATGGACCTTTGCCAAAGGAAAAACAAAATGGTTTTCAATGTGATTATAGTCCAGGTACTGCTAATCCCTCTGGAAATAACTGCATTGTCTTGAAGGCTTTCCAGGTTAAATGTTTTCGCGTTTATCATGACAAATGCAGAGTATCATCAAGATATCTGTTTGCAGATCTTGGCTAATAGCTAAAAACTGAATCAGCTCTATTATTGCCTTTATTGCTGACATCTGTTTCTCCCTAAAGATGTGTAAATAACTGTGGCCAACACAGCTGACAGAGAGGGGAGAGACACAAACCAAAAATGAAAAGTGCCTCTGGGATATTTTCAGGCCCACTGATAATAAATTTCAAAGACTGCTGCTATCTTATGGCAGGTACTTAGACCTTAGGCTAAGAATATAGTACTGTAGTACAGATGCCTCTTTTTCTAAGATACAACCTTTGTATTTGTACTACAACGGAGTTGCATTGCTAGAATTTCCCATACTAAGGAAGTGAAAGAATTCATGTTTATCCATAAAAGTTGTAATTATGTCATATTAAGGGTAAGACTTCGAAGAAATTTAAAAACAGGAGACCTGGTGAACAGAACTATGCTTCCAATCCCTTGTGCTGAGAAGGTAAGGAGAGCTAATTTGCAACCCTGAATTAAGGGCTGTACTACTACTGATTTGAAACAGTCCCAGTGAAGCCCCCTCTGAACATCATTTATTGTGTACGTTTGGAATATCCCATCTGGCTTTTTTTACAGAGAAGAATTTAAATATATTAAAGAACAGATTCTTCACTTAGACCTATCTTTGCACATTACGAGTGGAGAAGTGACAGTGAAAAGGAGAACTCAGTCAAGTGGAAGAAAATGGCTAAGTTATTTTGTTTATTACATTTATTACAGTCATGCCCAGGGACACGACGAGTCTAGGGTCCTGTTATGCAAAAATCACTGTAAAACACAGAGTAGGAGCTGGTGTGAGTTCTGAAAAGCTTGCAGCCAGGTAGACAAGACAAAAGCCACTGCAGAAAGCAAGCACACAAAAGGACTGAGAATACAGCAGTCCTGGTAAATATTTTTTCAGTGTCGTAGGAATAGTTTTATCATTTTCTTAATTTCATGTGTGATTTGGGGAAGGTGAAGGCATGAACTTCTGGTGGGAAAGGACTAGCAAAGTGGAAAACCAAAGGGACAGGACAATGAGAAGAGGAAGGAGAAACACAGCAGGAGCAGAAGCAGCAGCAGAAGATACTGACAAATCACATGGCTGAATTGCCCTCTCTTTTGCCGTGTGTATAATTTTCCTGTTCACTAATACACCCCAAAGGTGTGAATAAAAAAAAAAAGAAAAAGGTAGCTCTAGTGTAGCAATTTCATTCCTGAAGCTGAGTGGTTTGGTGTTTTCCTGCAGTTTCATCCTATGCTGTTGCATAGAGCACAGACAGGTACTTCTCCTAAAAGGAAACCATCAGGGCTTACAGGTGAACTACAAAATCACTCTTGCCAACAAAATGCTTTCTAAGAGTGTATTGTTATCATTCATCTAGATACTTCGGAGAAAATATTACTGAAAAGCCACTAGACAACATTAAATATCCTCATTAAATGCTGTCAAACTGATATCATTAAGTTACAAAGACTGATCAAATACATTTGACAGAACTGTAGGAGCAGCATAGGGCCCCCTAGTCACTGCATGCTAAAGACGGAGCTGCTATAGTGCTGTGATTTTCTCAGGCTCCAAACTGTAGCAGGGATATTATATTATGACTGTTTAAATGGTTTCAGAGCTGTCTTTGAACTGTGCATAGGAATAATTCTGGGACAATTGACAATAAAATGGTGAGCCTATAATCGTTTAGGTCTTGGGGGAAACAAGAATCAGTTTTGCACACAAATTTCTGGTAAATTTCCAATTCTTAGAGACAAATTACAATAGCTTAGCAGCAAACAAACAAGTACTGTTTGCTTGTTTATGCCAAAAAGAAAAAGAGTAGAAAGAAAGATATATGTACAGAAAATAATCTTCACTGCCATCCCCAAAACCAAAACATAAGCAGTTTCTGTTGAAGGTACAGCCCTGCGATTTTAACAAGGAGTGCATTTAAATACTTTCTTCCCTGGCTCACACTAGGCCAATGCCAAGGCCTGATATCTGCGGCTGCTCACATCTGCTCTGGGCTCCTCTGTGAGCAGAACAGCTGCCTACGCACTCAGAAGCACCACTAGGACTGGTGCTACCATCACCCTCATCCTAACGCAGCACTATCTTGAGAGCTAACTGAGAACTGTAGTCTGCTTTCCAAAAATATCTTAATGAAAATGAAGTTGCATTCATTTTTGTGCTTACCTTTTTTACATACTTTCAATTTTTCAAGTTTGAAGTTTTGCTTATTCTTTCTCTCTCATTTATGTGTATTTGACCGTGATTAAAGTCAAAACTTCTGAGGGAGAGGCTGGCAGCTGAAAGGGGGACAAAGTGTGATTTCAAGTTTGGGAATTTCCTAGTAAACCACCCTTCAACAAATTGTAGAAATGGATCATATTGCTAAATATATTTTTGCTTTCCCAAAAAGCCTTTCTAGTAGTGGAAAAAGAAAATGTGAGAGAAGAGAAATTTCAGTTTCTTCCACTCCCCTCAGCACAGTAATGAAGAGAATCAAAGAAAAAGTCAGTGTCCTGCATCACCTGGTGCAAGGCAGTTTCTTCTTTTCAGCTGTTAATCTTACTGTCAGTGTCCCTGGAGGTTTCATCATTCTTCTCTTTATCCAGAAATATTTACCTTAGCTTTCAAACTGTTTGAATTTAGGAAGAAAAGAGCTCATCATTTTGTGTGTAATTTCAGCTGAAAATAATTCCAAAAAGCTTTGGTGATACATACTTAGAATTCGACTTGTACAGTGCAGCGAAACCTCTTAAATTGCTGCTCAAGGGACTGACAGAAATTGGTTGCTGGGTGGAGGCGGTCTGTCAATAGGAGTGAAGCAGACCTATAATCAGTGAGACACTTCGGGGAATACCAAGAGGGGAGCCTGGTAGCGTGGAGCTGTTCATTATGGTGGTCTCATACAAGTTTCAATATTTCTATGATATAAAAAATTCCTTTATCCCTAAGTAGGCAGCAAAAATGAACCAGTTTTGCTAGATGTTACCAGACAAGACTTCAGGGTATTAATTATACTGTTGTTTCCAAATGACATGGAAATTCTGCTTATGAATGTCTTTTAGCTCAGGTTAACTAAACAAAATGGTCACTGCTTTCCCCACCAGGCCAAAATATGGTTACTGTATCCCAAAATCCACAGAAGATGGGCAATCCTGACTAAGTTTTAATTTTGCTTAGATTTTTTTTTCTGCCACTCAAACATGCAGTTCAAATTAAAAAGAATTTCAGCTCAACCTTGTTTGCTTTCTCTTGCCTACCCTGCAGCCTGAAGCAGGTTGTGGCTGCTCAGATGCCTCTCTACCTGGTTACAAGACTGGTAAAACAGTAGTGACAGAGTATGAGGAGTGGAAGTTAAAGGATTTTTCCCAAAACAAAATAAAAAAATAACCAAAGATAACAATGTTTGATCAGAATGTCACTGGGGAAGAGAAAAGCTGCAGATATACTTCAGCTTCAGCACTAACATCAGAAAGGACACTTGCCCACAGACCTATTGAAGGACCCCGAATATGAAGCGGTGTGCCTGGACGAGGCCCAGGCAACCATCGACTGACTGCACGGAGGTGAAGTCATTCCCCTCGCAGTACACCTGGCTGCTGACGGGTCGCAGGACCCTCTGACTAGAGAGCTACTTGCTTTTCTGCAGAACAACTCAGGCAATGATTAGCCCTGCAGGCAACAGCCAGAGTTTAGCCCAGAAAGCATGGAGAAGCAAGGAGGGGTTATTAAAGCGATAGGTAGAGGAAAGGCTCTTGCTGACGCTGTGCTTGACTTGCACGTGAAAGCTTTGTGTTTCTTTGCTACATGAGACTGGACACCAGCCTTGCTAAGAGCGCACATCGCCAGAGGAAGAGGTGGAAGACACTGCGAGAACAGCCTAAATGTCAGGGGTTGCGAATATTTTCATTTTTGCCAAGAGAGCCAGCAGCACCCGTGTCAGCACAGAGAGCAGAAGATGATCTGCATTCGACAGCATCTGTGGATAACCCACAGCTCCACTCTTTTCTCACCCCAGCCTGCCCCCACTGTTCTGCCTGCCTATCCTCCTGCTCTGTCTTCCTGTGGCTCATAAACCACTCCCTCAAGTAGTGTATGGGGTTAATCTGGATGAAAAAATTTCCTTTAAGATGGTCTAGTTAAGTGGGCTGTGCTGTACACATCATCCCCGTGCTGTGTGGGCTTGGGAGTCTGACTCCGCATTGAGCTCATCTTGTTCCAGCGAGCATACACACTCACTTCTGCCTTTTGTTACTCGCGATGAATGTTAATCACTAATGCCTTGTTTTCGAGTAATGGTCTGCTGCATAAATCTCCCAGAAGATGGTTGCAATTCAAAACATACCACTGAAAACCAGCACAACATCGTCTCAGTTGTCTCCCTTTAATATATTTCTTTCAGGTTATAATATGTCTCATTTCACTTCCCCAAAGTTGCAGAGATAAGAGCAACATCCCCCCCCGCAGCCGCAGCCAGTAACTATGGTGACCAACACCAGCACGACGAACACACCTTCTGTTCCTCCAGGAAGCACTGGAGTTAGGAAACAATGTCAATAAAAATAGGGTTGAAAACAAAACCAAAGCATTGACAAAACTTTGTCTGGGTTTTAAATACAATACCATGGAATACATTATTTGTTAATGCCTGTATACATATATCTCCCACAGTCTTGCGGCCCTTCACCATTTAAAAATGCCTGATAAAAAAAGCAAAGTATATTTCTTTGGTTTTAGATAGAAAGAACAGAACAGATTTATTGCTGCCCCTGCCACGCACATACACACGGAGGCACATGCAAACACACTTTGGTGTAGCTAGCGGCTGATTCCTCTCTTACAGGGTATTATTATAAGAAGTTCTAGATCCAGTCATGTCTGGTATGCAACACAAATGCAATAATAAGCAGATGCAGACCTGGAGGACTTAATAAATCTGCTCCAAAGTCGTGTGCGCAATATCCTGATCTGCAGTAGGCATGTTCTGCTGGGATAGGAAATGCAAGATTTGCATAATGGACAAAATGCCGCCCAGCCTAATCCCCTAAGTATGCTTTCAGCTGCTCCTGTCTGCTAAGTACTTGCGAGCTTCCCTTCAAAGCAAAAGCAATGACTTAGAGCAGAAGCATGACAGTTCAGGACTCGGCGTCTCACTCGAATTGCTTTATATCACACAGGAGAGGTGTTGCCCATTCATGTACGCATCCGTGCTGTGTCTGTGCGCACAGCATACAGAGGCCTGCGCTTATAACACTAAAGCCAAGTGTGACTTGGAGGTGACGTTTCTATCTGGGAGAGAGACCTGTGTTGGGATGTTGTCTGATCTGAATTCTGTCTTGGGTGTTCCCCATTGACACTAAAGGGTAAACTGAAAGGGAGTGATTTACCAAAAGCCTACATAATAAAAGACTTTACCAGAATTAGAAGCCAAGTTTTTTTGTCTCCAGTTAAGCAATGAGCTATCATACATAATTCAAAAGCTTTTTCAGAATATTTCACACATTAATTAGTAGTAGTACTATGAATATTCTTCTCGTATCACTCATAGTTCTTTGCTGCTTCCTAACTGTACAAAAAGAACTTTTTTAATCTCTGAAATTTACACAATACATTAAATTGTGTCCACCTTTTCCGTCTTCCACTTCTTTAAAAATGTGTTTCTGTTTATCCTAAGTATGTCTGAAAGAAATTTGCTATGTAGCTGGCAGCTGTTTTGCTGTACCATGGTGTTTCACTGGTCATTTTCTAGCCAGGAACAGGGGCAGCGGACAGAGGGGGCTGATTAGAGTCATGTTTCAAGGAAAAATGTGCAGGTTTATTCCCAATGAAAGGATGGAAAGGAAGAGCTATGGGTTTGAAGAGTTAAATGGACAAGAGGAGAGTTAAACAGAGAAGAGGTCTTAATTTACTTTAATGTCTCTGCTCATAGTCAGCAGGTTTCAGGGTGTTTCCATATCAAAACTAATCAAATGCTAGTTTCTGTGTGACAGTCTCTCCTTCCCACTTGACACCCCTCAAGGCTGCTTTCAGCTTGCTGAAAGTATTCGGACACAAAGTCTGGAGAGCCAGGCATGTATTTTTGCTGGTGAGAAGGTAGAACAAACCCCAGAGCACATTTCATGTTCCTTTTCATGTACTATCTCAAGGCCTCCTCTCTCCAACCCCCACAATGCAGTCCCTTCCAAGTAAACACAAAAACAGAACAAAAAGCCCTCCTTTCCCTTCTGAAAAGAAGGAAAACCACAGCAACTTTGGCTGAGCAACCCTAGTACTTCTCAATACTCAACTCTGCCAACATGTTTCCCCTGTCTGTAGTTAAAATGCAAATGCCATCTTCTTTTCTCTCCCTTCTCCTTTCCCTAGACTACTGCGAGACCTGCTACCTCTTTTTAGGCAAAGTAAAAGAGCTTTTCCTTGTCTCTCTCCAAAAACCGCAGAGAACAAAGCACTTGTTATTTTTAGATCCCACAGTTCCACTCCTGCTTGACTCATTGCGGGAGACTCTCTGTCCTGGAAAGACAAGGATTCTCATATGTAGATTGAAAAATATTTGTTGCACTGCTGGTTTAACCACTTATTTTCAGAGTGCTGCATTCAAAACCTGCTAATGGAAGTAAGCAAAAGCTATTAGAAATTTCTGCTGGTCCAAGCACCTAAAGCTGAAATGTATATCCAAGCCTTCTCTGCCTGCAGCATCAAACTCATCTTTTCTTATCCTTGTAACCCCCTTATTTCGAGCCTGATGGTTTTCCCCCTCTGTACCCTGGACCTTCCTCCCATCCCCCCAGCCACACTACTTAAGTTCCTTCAGGTTAAAACCTTTTTCCCTCTCTTGTCTCTGAAGGATCCCACTTCAGGACTAAGTAGCTCTGTGTCTTTCTCACTCCCTCATATGCTCTGTGAGGGTATTTTCCACATCCATGTCACCATGTATCACATCTAATGTCATTTCCTAGTGAAGGTGGGCTATAAGATGCAATCCAGCAATAAATGAAAGGTAATTTGAAAAACACAAGGTCCCTGGCAAACTTAGCTCCTTAAAAGAGGGCTGAGGAACACAGAAAACAAGTGAGATGCAGACTGAAAGTCTGGAGGGTGGAAAGGAATGGCAGACTATTAACATCCTTGAGGAGAAGAGGAGATTAAGAAACACTTCGGTGGACCTAAATGTATGCGACACTGGATTTGAGCACTAAGGACCTCTTAGGACTGCTTAGGGGAAAGTGATGCTCACAAGAACACACAACCTGCCAGTGTGCCTCTTTTCTCCCTGCCAATACCTTGGAAAACAAGGGAGACATCTCAAAGATAAAACAAGCAAACAACCAAAACTACTTGCAGAAACTTATTAATTAGGGACTGGGTTGAAGAGAGAGACCCAAATTAGCAGCTGCTGGAAGATATTTTTGGAATAGGCCCTGAAGCAAGAAATCAGAGAAGTATTTGATATGCATTACGCTTGTGACTAGGGGTGCTGAGGTCAAGGGGATCACTTGTGGGCTGGAAGGTATGAGAACATACAATTGTGTTGTTGGATCAGAACCATCATCCCTGCAAAGTGGTGCCTCTTCCAAAAGAGCACCGAGCACATTAATTCCCTGTGTGGGTATTCTGTAGTTGGAACCATTTATATTACATATGGGATCATATCTACAGCATGAGGTTTTTCAAGGAGTTTGCAATTCAGGTCACAGACACATGAAAATACATTGTTCAATTCAAGTAATTAAGATCTATATTTTCACAAATATTCACCTTTTTCCAGATACTGCACAATATGCTTACATATGCCTCCACCCTGGAAAGTGTTATATTTTTTAAAAGAACCTGACTTCTTTATAGCCCAATATTTTTAATCACTATTACATATAACTATTAGCTGTACAGCAATTTATAAACTTCAGAAAATGATATGTGAAAGACCAAAAAGATATTTTTCTCTCACGCTACCGCTCCCTCCTAAGAGCAGAAATCATCATTAGTAGTAAGTAGATTATTTAAGCAAGAACCCCTCAGCACTCCCACAATAGCTGCTAAACCACTCGGTGATCTCTGATTAATACATGGATATTTTAACAAGCTACTTAATTTTGCAGAGGGATCCTTTATTATCTATATTCTGTTGGACTACAAGCACAATGAAATTACTCTCTTATGGTATATTTCAGCATTAGCATTTTCAAAGGCCAATAAAATGAAGACATATTAAAAAGGAACTTTTTCTTAATTACTCTTTTAGATATCAAAACATGTTTAGTTTGAGTTGTGAGCCTATGCTAGAGGCAAAGTATGGCCTATTCAGAATGGTTTCCATGTTCCAAAAGTAATAAGCCTTATTCTTTTGATACTAACACAGATGTAAGGAGGAACCACATCAAAGTAATGAGGTTACACTAGTACGGAATGAGAGTAGAACCCTGTTACATTTTTGAAGAGGTTTTCTCTGCAGTCATAATTTGAAGGGGAAGCAGAAAAAACAGCAGCAGCAAAAGAATATTAGTAATCTCAATTCCTGCATGACATTTCTGTCACATTTGAAACTCAGATTTATTTGACCAAGAAATGAACACCAGCATTTTGGGATGCTACATAGCAGCTTTGTCAGGACGGCTAAGGAAGAGGCTTGGAACACCCTCACTTGACTCGATGTGTTGTCACAGCTATTTGAACTGATGGTAATTTTGAAATCTGAACAAAACTTTGTACCTTGACGCTACCTGGAAAGTCAAGATGCAGTCAGAACAGCTTTATCCAACACTCTCAACTGCTCAGATTAAATTAGTTCCCATCCATTACCTTCTATCCTCTAGGTCTAACATTATGTTCAAAAAATAAGGTCAGTGGTGAGGTGAGGTATTTCTTAAAGAAAGCTGATGTCCCAGAACAACTCTCAAACGGCACCATCGAGATAGTGTTAGTGATCTAGCACAGATATGCAGAATGCTGGTGTATCCATTAACCTGATGGTCTGCATGCTTGTAGAGCTCAAAATCTTTCTCATCCATTTCCTTTCTTTCCCCCCTTCTCTTTTTTGTCTCCAGGTACTGAGAATAAACATATGCTCAGAAAAAAAATAAACAAAGAACAAAAAGCCCCAAGCAAGACCCTGAAGTCTTTGCCTTTGAGAAAGGCGTGAAAAATCTGCTTAAGGATCACTGTTTCCTAAAGATTCAATTCTGCCCCTGAATTTTATGTAGCACATTATTCCAAAGCACGAGGCTATGGAGAAAAACTTAGCCCAAACCTGACAAGGTTCACAAGTGCACAATTCGTTCTCCATGACAGGCTGAGAACCTCCTCTTTTTTAAGGGGAGGATGGAGGAGCAGAGAAGGAAGCAGTGCTATAGTTAAATACACCAGGCTAGCCACTGTATCCAACAGAAGATATGTTATGATTAAATTCATTTTTTGAATCCCCATTGCACAAGGAAGACTACACAGAAAGAGAGGAAAACGCCATTTTCCTAAGAGCTGAAACAGCCATTACAACTAAGAACATTCCTGAAGGTAAGGAACTACGTCACCCAATAATGACAGGGTAATTTCTAATGGCAGAGGGAGGATGCACCTGATGGGAGCTGGGCACGGGTCTCTTGGCATGGCACGTAGACATTTCCAGAAGAGCGTAGACACACAACTCCACAGTCACCCCTTTCAGACCGGGCCTGCTGCGTTGACTGCGTTGACCCCCAGTGCTGAGAGACCAGCATGACTCCTTTTTTTCTCTATTAATTTCAATTGTTCTGGTTCTGTTCTGTCCCACAACCTGTTCACTGCAGTCCGTTGGAGTTTTTTTTCTCTGTGGCACCAATTTATTGCCGTGTATCTCCTGCCTGCTGGGATTGGAAGAGAGTCATCTAGTTCTCCACAGTACACACCTGAGTGATGTGACACACACACAGTTATACAAGGCTACATGTTTTGACATCTGTGCTGTTTGCAGCCACGCCTTCCCATCACAGATGTGTACAGCTTCATTTCCATGAAGTGGCTGCAGCTTCTGGGACCTTAAATCACACTGAGTATTTTTGTTTTGCCTTATCTGTCGCTCTGCATATCTACAAGTACCCACTGACTCTGACATCCGCTTCTAGCAGCCCAGACAACCCTGTTTTCAGTTTTTCTGTTGAACAAGATGTCAGCAGATGACAACCCATACTCCACTGATGTCATTCGGTAATTTAACAATGTTAAATATGGGTCAGAGTCTGACCCCCATCACCTTTTTACTAGACACTTTATTATTTTGTTTTCCATCAACCAGTTAGACTGGGGATAATGGGGATGTGCTGTGCCATAATTCATTGCAACAGCTTAAGCATATGCTCATGAAATGGCAGCTTGTTGTCAGACATAATTATGTCAGGCTTATCACAGCTAGCAAAAGCAGATTTAGTACAAACAATCAGCTGCTGAACTCTACAATCTTCTAATACAACTATTCTAAGACACATAGTAAAATACTAGTCGATGATAAATAAACTGCTGGGATTTGCTCCCCCCCATGTCTGTATGAATAAATCTGTATTATTTTGTCCAGTAGACCAGGGTTTTTCTTCTGTAAAAGCAGCAATAGCAGGTCTCTGACTTGGCAATTTCATCTTTTTTTACTGGGATATACAACAAACCTTAATCTCTTCCTGAAGGTCACTCTTCAGGGGAGGCCAGTACAAAATTAATATGGTCCCTCCGAGAATTCCCAGTCGTTAACTGACCTTCCTGCCCACTTTATAGAGACACTTGCGTGTAACATCTTCAGAACAACCACCCTTGTGCGAGCATAGAGGTTCCTCTGGAACATGAAAAAGGGGCTATAAATGCTTCTTCTAAGGCCCAGCTTCCCATAGATTTAATCTGCCAATTGACCATTGCTACTAAAAAACAGGGTTGCTTTCCTCTTTTTTTATGGATGAACCTTTATGGTAACTCAGTAATGCAGCAACCAAAACGGTCAAAAGAGTGCAGGCAAGAACACTAGCTACGGTGCCTAGCTATTTGTAGGATTCATGGGAGAGAGCAAATTTCACTATTCTCACTTCAACCTGAGGTTTGGATTGACAAAAAGCATCTGCTATGTCCACAGTATCCTTTCTCTAGCTTTTGACGGATGATTCTGACCAAGGTAAAAAATATTCAGGTGACCCTGTGAAAATCCTTGAAATATCCTGGAAGAATCCTGGAAGCCAATTCATGTTACAGATTCAAGCAGGGAAGCCCCAATACCTGCCTCTTACTGAGTTTGAAAGGAAAAGCAAGCACTTGCTGGTGTGAATTCTTAGCTGGGACAATGACGAGGGGCAGCCTCAGGCTCTACACTGCAGCAATTGAAGTAATCAGAGAAAAGATTGCTCTCCCAGAAAGACAGGAACTCAGGACTAGTGAAGGAGGTCATACTATGTCTATCCACTGTTTCATTCCCACCTGGCTTCAGAAGACGACTGTGGAGGACTTGAGATGGGTGGGAATGCCAGACAGGAGGAAGAGCAGCAAAAGGAGAACTACTGGACCTTCATAAAACCCCATGCAGACTGCAGTTGACTTTCACTTGCTGGTGAATAAACATATATCAAGTGGTCTAGGAAATTTGGCAGACATACGATCACACACTCATGTCTGCTCAGGTACTCCCCAGAAACAGATCGGGTGTCAGTTCATCGTGAATTACAGCTTCACTTCATTCCATATTTCTTGCATGGATCTCCTCTGCTTTTCCTCTGATTTCTTCTTTTGTAGCGGGTCTCCTAGTAAGTTAGCTTATTTCTTCTACCCCTTCACCTCTATAAAGTGGAAATAACCTGACTTTTGCTGTCACCCGTTTTCTCCCTCCCCTTGTCAACTCTGTGTTCTACCGTTTCCTCTGCTGTAGCTGTCTCCTCCCTTGCAGCTGTGAACTGCTCTGTGCAGCAGCCCTCTCGCCAACCTGTGTTCAGATGGCAGCACCGCTCCAACAGGAGCAATTTACTGTCCATTTTGGTTGGTCCTTAAACACAACCATAGCAATATTAATAATTATTTACCCATGATATATGAATAACAAATACTTAACTGCCCATCGTAGATTCTCCATACTGCATTTTGTAGCTAGATATACATACATTTGCAGAAGGCTGTGAAACAACTTTAGTCTTAAAACATAAAGAACGGTGAAATATGACAATTTGGATGCTCACAGCAGCAAGTGGGAACTGCTGCATTTGCCCACCGTGCTAGAGCTGTTTGAACATGCTGGGTCTCATACGCCAATGACAGAAGCAGATACCATTGCAGAAGCTGCCATGCTGATGTTGTGCCTGTAATCTGCTCTCCTTTCCTTTGAATTAAAAGTTGAGCGGTGTGTGAGGTAGCATCCTTCAGGGACCTTTCTGCAGTCTCCAAGGATTCCTCCTTAGCTGAGTACTTCAGAAGCTGTAAATACAGCCGTTAATGTCTCTGATAAATAAAATAAAGACAGAGGAAGACAGAAGGAATTGGCACCACTGTCAGTTCCATTACTTAAGAAAATTATCCTTTTACTCTTCAGAGCACAGAATAGAGATTTGCATCCTAAGCCCTGCAGGTTTAATTTGTAGCCTCCCTTCCTGCACTGCAACTCAGACCTGGAACTACCAAACCACTAACATACAACAAATTTGGAAATAACAGCGCTGCTTTTTTTATTTCTCTCTTTCTGACTACTACTTTGAAGGAGAAGTGTGTTATGAATTTTCCCTTTATTATCACTAATCTTGTTTAAGATCCTGTATTAAATGGTTCACACACAAAAGTAAAGAGCTGTAGACGCATTTTTGTCCTTACCTCAGCCCTGTGTCTACAAGAACACTCTCTGATACTTTATTTTCCTCCAACTTATTTTGTAACTTCAGTTTCCTTTCTCTCCATTAGTACTCTTTGCTTTTAAAGTAACAGAAGCAT
>VYZW01036447.1:4683-32355 GCA_013401315.1 Balaeniceps rex
ATATGCTTGAAAGAATAATACAGGCAAAAAACTTTCAGTTCAGTATCCTTTTTGTTTCTTTTCTTCCAAGTGTAAAAATGCAGTTGCCTGCAGTCAGAAGCAGTCTTGAAAAAAGAGTGTATGTGTCCTAATGTTAGTCTTGATTAAAATAAAGCCTGCAATATTGTTTTATGACTCTGTTTGTATAACATATGACTTTCCATAGGAGACAGTCCTAACCATTACCTGTTTATCTATTTAAAGCAGGGTACTCTGTTATTCATTACACGCAAACAATATGTGAATACACTGGCATATTTATTGTTAAGGTCAATACAATGATAGGATTTGATCCTCTTTTCTTTGTTGCTTAGGAAAGAAAATCAAATACTTACAAAGCCTGGGTTAATTTTTTTTTCTTTGCTTCTGACACCAGCAGGATATGCTTTAAGTATATATTCTCTAGTGGGCCAGGCCATCAAATACATAAATTACATTAGGGCAAGGAAGACAGTATCAGGATCTGATATCATACAGATCTCAACATGATTCACAATTTGTCAAGCTAATCAACCACTTTCCTTAGATATCTTTACTACAGAAATGCTGGCCTACTAGCAACTTTCAAACCTAATTAGCCAGTGTGCCCTTTCAGTTACCATTCAGCAATAACCTGTGAGGTGTTTTTGGTGTCTTTAGGAACATATGTATATGATATAGACATTCTGTTCAAGGCTTATAGGGTGTTTCCTAGGAAAACATCTAAGAATCATTCTTAAGTAAATATTTTGATTTATGTAGATGTTTAAATTTTTACATCAATGTGGATGAATGTGAGCTTATGTGTATGAGCCTTCCTGATACAGTCTGATGTTTTCATATTTTGTATAGCCTTTGTGAAGAAAGGTATGATGAGGACCCCATAGTGCATAAATGATGATACTAAGTACCCATATTACAACTCTTCAACTTCTTAATTGCTACCACTTAAAATAAAATGTATATGCCCACGGGATAGATGTAATATCATAAATTATCAGGACAGTCCAGCTGGTTGGATTCTGTTTCCTAATGGTTTGAAAAGATCATCTCCTGATTTGATCAGCCTCTGAAAGGCCCTGCTAGAATACATCTCAGTCAATACCTCAGTAGCCCTTTTCTCCTACATTCTGAGCCTGCACAACTTCCCCCTAACGTCAATGGAAATTAGAGCGTTGCCATCTGGCAGCAAGTGCAAACCACCACTGTTGAATTAGGCGGGAATAGAAAGTGCACCAGTCCTTATATTTCTGGAAAATTCTGACATCATGTGCTGGCATCCTGCTCCCACAGTTAACGATGATGGGATGAGGGAAGTGAATGAGCTCACAAGAAGTAATAGCCTGTAGGAACCCTTCAGTAGTTTCTTGTGCAGCCATACATGGAACAACCTTATTGCCATCAGGATGAAGGATTTGTGCCGATATACTAAGGGAGGCCAGAGTTACAGATTTCTCAGGGAAATCCAAAGTAATTTGATTCGATAAAATATATTTGGCCTGCCCCAGACAGACTTTATGCATACTCTTTATTGCCTGCTATAAATATCTGTCTTCCACCCTGCCCCAGGGGAACTGCGAGTTAGCAAGAAACAAAAGCTTCCTCTCTGTAAAGGCTTTGTCTTCTCCTACCAGCAGGTGCTGTTGCTGTGCTAAGCAGGGATAACAAAGCGGGGAGCCTAGTGAAATCTCATCCCACTGCCTGCTCCTTCTACCACAGACTCCTCTGTCTTCCAAATTTTCTTTTGTCAGTATGGAAGGCAGTGATGTAAATCTGGAGGAGACACACCTGCATGCCTACCTATAGTTACTTGGGATGTGGCTTAAAGTGACCAGCATACGGAAGACATGCATGAGTCTATGAGTCTGGTTCAACCTCATTTGGGTTTTTCTGTTCTCATTATTAGTCTTTGTAATTATTGTTAGTTTCACTTAATGTCTTCCATTTGTACTCCTTTTAACACTTGCTTATAAATTATTGCATTGTGCTTACCACTAATAGATATCAGGTGGACCTTCATCCTTTGCAGCTTCTCATATAGTCCCTTCTGTATCTGAGACTTGGCCATTTGTTGAGCGGTACTGGTGTCAATTAAAAATCTGACTTTAAATTCATTTGGTTAAGATAATACAGAAGGCTCTGTGTGGACAGTCATATTTTAGATTATTTGTAAGTCACTTAAAATAGGCTTAAACTAAACCAACTAAAACAGAAGGATGTCCAAATGGAGGCTGGCACCAGTTTAATTAAACTGCAGCAACTATGTATATAAACAAGGCTTAAATCTACAGACTGTAAATTACTTTTGACTGTAACATTACTCATTTCATTTTATAGCATCACAGGAGAAGTTCAGTTGCTCTTGTATTCAGCCAAAATGTGGATCAGTCACTCCACAGTAGATTTTGATGAGCCCCATATGGATGTACATAGAACCTACACTAAACAGAGGAAATACCAGAGCACTGTCATTAAGTAACCTTGAATATACAACAGTACCGTTTCTTATGCAAAGCATTGGTGAAAATTCAATTGCTTCTAGCCACTCAAGTACACTATTTTGTAGAATGAATATGTACTGAAATCTATCCTCTCATCTTTAATTTTGATTGATTATTCATGAAAACTTAGTGTTATTAGAAATATTGCAAATATGTTTTGGTAAGCATATTTCATACTCATCTGATCAAATATTTGTTTTATCTCTTGAATCTGTGACTATCATATGAACTCATTGCCAGTTAAGTATTCCCTGTAGCAGTGGTCAGGTGTCATATGAAAGTTAAGCAAAAAAGCTATAATTTTCGTTCTTAACTTCAGTAATATGATATTCTATTAATTAAAGACACTGTGGCCCTGCAATGTGAGATTAATGACAGCCTGGTGTGCCAGGCAAACCTGAATTTCAATATGTTTCTTTCTTACAGTGCATCACAAATTGAAGTTGTGGAAACGAGCTGTCTTATTCAGCAGAGTGCATTGACTTTAATAGAAACACATATGCAGTGAAAGTTAAACATGTGCTTAAGTATCTCACTGAAACAGTGCTTCTGGACTGGGGAACAGAATAATTTTCTTTCGTTCTTTCTTCCTTCCCTCTTCCTTCCTCCTTTCCTTCCAGTAGCTTTTCCACAAAGCTTCCCATATTAATTTTTAAGAATATCGGAAGCAGCATTATTGATGTCATCTTCCCCACGATATTATGCATGGAAAGAAATTTATGGAAAATAGAGCCTATTGTCTAATTCAGATTTCAGCTACAGCACTAAGCAATGCCCTGGATTTTGTCTGGTACTGTCCTATACCACTTAACTGATAGAATTGGTACTTACAACCTCTTTTTGTTAAGCTTGACCTTGCCATATGTATTCAAAGAGGCGCCTTACACAAATTCTATCCTTTATGCACAGAAATGTTAGTGCACATAAAAGTGAAGGGGAAAGTAATTTGACTCTGTAAGATTTTATCAATGATATTTTACTAAAGGTTCCTATTCCTCCAATTCTATTTCCCAAGAAAATGGATCTGAAGGATGAAAAAGGCCTGGAGTATTCCTATCGCACCTTGACCATGGAAGAATTTGATTTAGTTTCAGTCCTGTCATGCCTAAAGGCAAATTCTTTTTTCTGAAATAAAGAAAAAAGACTCTTAATGAAAATTCTTAGCCAACCTTAAAGCTATATATTAAAATAAGGGTTTTGTTGCATTCCTTTGCATTTTTGGTGTCTTCTTTTTTGGTTTGTTTCCCTGTTTTCACTGCTGCTTGTTACTCGTACTCAATTTAGCATTATATTTAATAATTTAGCATGATATTTAATTGGTGGGAGTATTCATGAGGTCAAGGCCAGGCATTTGCTGAAGTACTTGGTTCCACTGGGGCTGAACCACCTTAGTTTATTGTAGGGAAGCCAGGCGCTGTACTAGACACAGTTAAAGATTAAGAAATCTTCTGTAGGGGAAAGCACTCCTGTAAAATCCATTGCTGAGAAATTATTAAGCCTCTTTGTGTGTGTCTTGTGTTGGCATTTTTTTCCCCAGTAATACTGGTCTTATTAAGAATGTGTTGATTTGCTCTCTACTGACACAATACTTAACCATGTATTTTTTTTTTATACTTCTCTAACAGAATCCTACACCATTCTTTGCTAATGTTTTGCCCTTAAGAATGCTTCACCATTAGGTCATAAAGCACTCAGGCAAATATTTGGCGTATGTTGCTGTTTCCTAAAAATGTCTTGAAGTATTCTCAATCCTGGAAAAATAACCCTGTCAGAAGAAAGCATAAATAGTCATTCTCTAAAGAAGGTTCATCTTTATCTTGAATCAACAGGGATCCATTTTCCCCGTATGCCTTCAAGACTGGATGGAGCTTCAAAAACTCACAGACCTCTGGAAAAGGAAGCAAACTGCTCTGGAAGAGAAGGCAATGTAATATGTTATATGCCAGTTATGTCTCACTGGAGAAAAACTACTTGGTTCCTACTGACTCACCCACTTAGAGATTTATCTGTACTTCATCAAGAGCAATAAACTACTTCTCGTTGATTTCGAGGCGCCTGGCTGAATTCTTGGGCAGGGGCAGTTGTAGGTTACAGCTAGTCCTGGAGTTGTCTTGTGGTTATGGAACTTGACTGGGATTCAGAAATTCTGGGTTCAGTTCCCAGCAATGCCACAGACTCCCTTGGGTAAGCCATTAAAGCTGTTCATGCCTCAGTTCTCAGTCCAGAATTAGCCTTTGACCTTGGAAGTTGCTATCTTTCCTGAGTAACAATGTCCTGAGACTCTTTTCACAGGGTTCAGTAATACCATGTTCCTGCATGAAGTTTTCACAGTCATTCCCCCCCGCTACTAATTCTAAAGGAAATTGTAGCTGAGGAAGAAACACCAAAAAGTGGGTACCAGAACAAAGTTAAACTGTTACACATACTTAGAGAACTGTTTGAGTGAACGGTATCCTGCATATTTGGAGTCAGTCCCACGTATCTGATTGGGACTGATCCCAACCAGTACAGTTTTGTTCTGTGGCTATGGGTGAATCACTTAATCTATTTCATTTTCACCAACTGAAAAACAGGGCTAATAATGTACTTAAGAGAGAGGTGTGTAGAGGATTAATTAGCTACGGTCAATTATGGCATTAACTCACAGTCCACACAACTGGGAACTGGGCAGAGAGGGGAGGAAGGAGGAGGAGAGGCAGAGTAGCAGGACCTCCTGCAGCCACAGTGCTTGTGGCAGGCACGATGCACTGACGCTCTGCAAGGGCACAGCCGCCACTCCACCGTTGCAAGCAGGATTGTGCTTGCGCCAGCTCTGCTGATCAGGGCCCTTTCCTACTTCCAGAATGGGCTGGCATTGGCAGCCAGGCACATATAGCAGGTTTTCATGCCCCATCTAACTGGTCTGCCTGGTCCTCATCTGTGTCCACAAGGTGAAAAAGACCTAAATTGTCCCCTTGCCCTACTGTCTTGCAGACAAGCCTCTGCTCTTTAGAAACGCAATGAAGAGGAAAAGGTCATCACCACTGCCTTTATATATTCTGTGGTTAGTAGGATGTAAAAGAGTAGATCTCTGATTTCTCTTCAACTTTGTTTATTTAGATTGGGTACACAATAAACCATTCTGCTCATGTCAGGATGTTATTTTTCTCTATGGGGGCTGTCTTACAGTGCAGCCCTGCTTAGATAAGTTGCTCACATAATAATAGGTGATGAACTGGCAATGCAATGACATTCACTAACCAAAGCTCTCTCATTTCAGTACTCCAAGGGGTAGCCAATTCTAAGAACAGCCCTGCCTGTCAAACGTCCATTCCCTGGAATTGCTGCTTTTTTAAAAACATATGCCCAGAATGAACCAAGTTAAATACAAACATATAGCAGGGAGTCCAATTTTACTGTGGGAGCACATCCTTGTTATACCATTATTTACATAGCATTTTTCATGCTAACTACACATGTTGGTTCAGCACTAAAAAAAAAAAAAAGGTTTTTGTGCTAGTCATCTTAAAGAAAGGAAAAAAAAAAAGAAAAAAAACAAAGCATTAAACAAACAGAATACTTTTATCTGGTTTGTAAAAAAAATCTTCTATGGGCTTTTCATAAATCTTACTTTGACCAGTACAATGAGGATGCAGCTTTTATCTACCAAACAAGTATTTAATAAACAGGGCATGTTATACTTATCTCTATTCTTATCTATACAACTACATATAATTTTTGTCCTTGTCTGTTACTCGATGAACAAATATCTGATTACCTACGCAGACAACTGTTCTATTTTTGAAAATATGTCTTTTATGTATAAGTAGTCAATTGTACATACTGTTGCCTCAACACAACTACAAAGTGTAAATGGATTCTCTTAAATTAAGATAGTTATAATAAATAATGAATCACACTAATTTTTGCCATTTGCTGCTATCTGAGGTAGCCATTTTCACCATTTTTCTTGGCTACCTAAATAAATATTGATATAAATAATAACAATCTTAAATTTAAAAAATCTATGTTGCTTTAAGGCTGGAGATTCTTGCTGTGAGATTTCGGGTAGGGTTTGTTATTATATTGTATTTGTGAGACAGTACTGTATTTTAGGAGTTTGTTAAGATACACAGTGCCTGGGATGGGTGCTATCTCCAGCAACTGGCAGAATTTTCAGTGAACACATTTGTGCATGAATTACATTATACTTCATTAAGTTTCCTCTAGAAGTGTGATCCAGCACCAATTACAGCTAATGGGAAGGTTTAATCTTTCAACTATAAAAGATTTAGTCATCTGATAAAAAAAAAAATAGCATGTGACCAATCATACACCAAAAGTTACTAAACCCAAATGGTAAGTAGTTATAGAACAGCCATTGCTAGTACAATGGGAAGATTATTCATCCAAGTTACTAGAGGAAACAAACTGAATAAAGATCCCACTGGTAGAAATTAAGTATGTTCAGTGAGCAGTTGTGAAAGGTTTATTTTATCAAATCTTTTATTTGATAATACTACACAATAATTTTGGCTATGCTCTCACAGGAAATGCAGTTGTCTTTAATCAAGTAACAGAAAATCCTACCTGTTAAACATTGAATGAATAAAGCAAAACAAAGCATGAATCATTTAGTAATTTTTAATTATTTAATAATAATACAACAACTCTGAGTCCCCTCAAAAGAATATTGATCTACCTCCTCTGCCATGTCATAGTGACCTCAATAAATGTATTCATTTTTTGTGCTTGTAATCACTTACAAACCTCTTTAACTCCTTGCAGAATGAGAAGCTGTATTCAAATCAATCCAGTGAAGGCAATGGGACAAATCATACTCATCAAGTCAAGCATGAATCTAAGCTTTTCCAGGTTCAGAGCCTAAAACTCTGTTTAGTTCTGATCTGGCATTAGATGGGTGAGGGTGAAGAGACTATAATGCTGTCAGCTGTATTTAATTAAAAACAAAGACTACATATTGACTGAATAATAAAAAAGAATCAGATTGGCAATGTTTACATGCCTTGCTTTCCTTCTCAAAGCCAAATATATCTGAACACTTTAAAAGTGTAAGTGCATAATTTGGATTAACTGTTTCCTTAAAAGGAAGGGACAAATTTATTCAATTTGTTTGGATACTTTTTTTATTTTGACCTTCATACATCAGGAATCTATACCTATAGAAAACCACCTCAAAACTCTGGGCCTGATTTTTACTTACAATAAGGCATTTTTTTCCACTCTGGCAGTACATAAGGAGACTTCTGGTGGATGTGAATGCATTTTTTACCAGCTAAATACTATAAAATGGATTTTCTGAAAATAGGAATTAAGAACACTTATTTTAATTCAGTCTCATTGGCCCTTTTTAACTGATGAACTTTGCTCACTTTGAACAAATCCTGTCCTGTGCAGTGTGATCCAATTTACATTTTTCTAGGCGAGTTTACAAAGCAGTGGATTTATGATCTAGGGAAAATAATGAATGAAAAAAGAATTTAAATGGCCAATATGAGCTGTGTTTTCCTCTGCTGTCTGCTTCAGTAGCCAAAGTACTTCAGCTTACACAGCTTAATACCAACCTTAAGGATGAGCTATCTCTAACGCCTGGAAACCTGTACTTCTGACACATAATTGACTTATAAACCATGCATTACCACTGAAAGTTTTGGGTTGGTTTCTGGTTATCTCTTTTGCTTCTCTTTGTCATTTTAATTCTCTCTCTGGAGGGAACATTAAAACCCAGTCTGGGTTTTGGGGACTGTGCTGAAATCAGTTGGAAGAGAATCTTATAGGAAACTTGCTGCGAATTCCAGGTGCTTTCTTTATAAAAAGAAACTTTGAAAAATAGGCCCACCCTACACAGGAAAGCCCAACAGAAGCAATGCAGACTTCATTTTCTTAGTGACAGGGAATACAGCAAGAGGGTTCAGTCTGCATATGCTGTCTAATATATGAGAAATCTTGGAGTCCTGATAGCCTTAATCCCCGCCACAGAAGTGTATAAAATTTCACAGCTAAGCTGCCAGAAAAGCCAAGACCACACCAGGAAAGCCGTCTGCTTACAAGAAGATACCTGCCAGGTCTTGTCTGCCAAAGCCTGGACTAATGAATGAATACACAATATCCCAATCAATCAAACTGGATTTGTCTTTGCCCCAGGTCTAGGTGAGGTCTGGTATGAGGTGACCATATCTGTCAAGCATGCAGTAGTTGTGGCCAAGAAACTGTCTGTACATTTATGCATTTATCAAGGCAGATATGAATAGAAGTCTTTATTTTTTAACTAAATGTAGTATATACACACACTGGCTGCATATATCTAAATGTATAGTCATACAAAGGGAGAGAAGGACGTATCTACAAACACACACTGCCCATTTTAGGTACAACTGTATGAAGATACCTGTACACACATACACACATAGTCCTTTTCCTCCTGAATTGCTTTTTTGTTCAAAAACATTTTGGTCTTGCATGTATTTTTCAGTACAAGCACTAGGACTGTGATTACATGAAACACTGCAAAACTCCAAACCACAGATTTCTTTTTTTAACTGTAGTGGAAATTCTTGTTTCTAGAGTTTTAATCTTCCATTGCAGTCATTGCTGTCTGCTGGGTAAATAGACTGCATTTTCACAAATATGTGTATTTGCATGAGAAAAGGTAAAGTTATAGTGTGACAAAGAGGTAAAAATTTATGTAGTCCTCACAGCCATGCTAGAGATTGTAGTGGCTATTTTAGCATGTAGGGGTTCAGCCTGACAATAGTAGCAGACTTGATGGTTGCTTTCATGCACAGGGGCTATGCACAGCAGTAAGAGGATCTCACCCAAGGGTGTTAACTGTTTCTTTGAACCTAGGTGTGCTGAAGCTGGTGACTAGTCCCTGCTTCCTGGGAACATGCTTCTAGGCGCAGAACAGGGTAGGGTGAGTCAGAAAGTGGTCTGATAAAAGATAAAATGGTCATAGAGCAATCACAGATAAGTCGTCACCTGAGGGGTGGGAAGATACTTAAATGAAGTGATAGTAGCCAGATATGCTGGTGAGGTAAGGAGAAGGCGTGACAGCAGAGCACCTTCCCATTCTGTCATCCTTCACTAATTCAAATCTATCCTTGGGTCTGCCTTAGCTCCAAGGTGGTCTAATGACACAATACACAGTGGTTCATTGCCAGCCTAGGTGTTAGCAAAAGAGAGCTGTAGCATAAAGCCTCAGGGATGCAGGACTTGTTGACTCACACTAATGGTGATTTAGAAGTGCCATGGTTGATGCATCCCTTCATAGGCCCTCCTCTAGCCACAGTCAGAGATATGATCCGTATCTCCTTTCAAAATTTAGAGTGACTTTGATCACTTTTATTGCAAGTACAAAGCCAAATGTAACAGCATGAACATTTTAGAAATTTAAGTCGTGAGTTTCCGCTGTGAGGTGATGGCTGGCAGGTCCTGAGTGCATTGCCCCACTCCTGCCTAGGAGTTTGGCTGCCTGGTCTCAGGACCAGTGTAGAACTGGTGCAGATGTCTGTCCTGCAGTCTTAGTGGAGGCCTGTCCCTCCTTGCTTGAGAGCTGCATTTAAGCTTAGGCACTCACCTTTAGCCCCTACCTGAGCTACACTGAGTTGACTTTCTGGCTTGACTTTGGACCTGCCTCACCTGTATAGGCTTGAGGATGATCACTGGACTTTGGTTGAACCCAGTAACCATCCCTGGAGCTGCTCTTTTCTTCTTGCTTGGATGCTGTGGGACTGCTCCCCACATCAATGAGGCTACTAAGCCCACCTGCCCTGCCCTGCCCTGGCTGCCAGCTCCCAGCTCCCCTCAGCTATCGGAGTGGCCTGCTCTTGCTGCTCCTTGTCAGTCAAAGCTGGTCTGCCCAGGGGTTTCAGTGGGAGCCCTTAGGCCAGTGCTGAGAACTTTTAGAGTTTTAGAGTTATACTCTTCAATTAAAAAAATCTAAGCCATTGCTTTGTTGTATACATACAGAGAATTATTATAATCCTACATGTGCCAGGCAGTGCCTCTGCAGCTATGCCTACAGTTGCACAGAGAATATGCTGCTCTCCAGAGAATACCTGCTAAATATCACAGAGGTTATTTTAATGCAAACACTACATTTTCAAAGATAGGAAGATTTCCAGGGATCTAAAGTCATTGTGAAGAAAGAAAAACAGTATCGTGGCTAGAGCAGTTGGGCTGACCCTTGAAAACCAAGGTTCAAGACCCCATGCAGCTACATACATATTGTATGACCCTGAGGTGGTTGCAGTCACCTCATGTAATGTGAGTCAGCTAAGTCTACACTTCCTGTGCAGTCAACGGAGGGAAATTTGCACCCCTAAAGGATGAATCATCTTGTCTCAACACAACCAGAATCTATTACCCACTTTAGGTGGCTTATGGTTCCTGTGAATCATAAAAAGAGTCTAGAAAAGTAGATTAAACTGATCTTTTGACTATGAAAGTTAGGTGAGATGGTTTCTCATCTGTAAAATGGAGATAATTTCCTGAGCTTATTACATAACAGGAAGGGATGAATAAAGAATATAACAGGTTTGGCTTAAGCGGCCTCCATTCTAAAATATACCATAAGTCTTTTTTAGGAAGGTTTGGACGGAGGGAGCATTGTGTGCCCAATGCATTTTAGGCATTCAGTGTGGACTGTGCGCAGCATCCCGTTGATTTCACTTGGTGCTCACCTATTGATTTGTAGTAACTTCATTGACATCGTTTTGGATCCCAAAGCTCCTGTGGAATCACCTCCAAGTACACTTTCATATTAAACAGAGGGTCTGTTCTCCCCTAACTATTCAGATGTAACTTCTATTAACATTAATGAGAACTATACATATGCATTGAAGGGAGAATAGACCCTGAGGGCATCATATGGATGGCCCTTCAATATTCTGTGGCTCTCAGTGGGACTTTGTACAGTACAGCACACAACGTAATGTGTCCATTGACTTTGTATCACTCTAGGTCACTAGCCCTAATACGATGTTAATAGAAAGCTTCTCATTAAGATCCTAATTATGCGTGTGGTAACAAGACACACACTATATCTTCCATATTGCTACTTCCAAGCCACTACAATGCATTCTCTCATAGGAACAATATAGGAGTGACCATATCAGATGACCTCGGCTACATGTTAGCAGTATTCATAAATCCTAATCTGTCAAATTCAATCTCTTTTGGCACCAGAAGGACATTTTAAATCTAGATGCTTCAATCCTGAATCTGAGAGAGGCGCGTATTAAAGTAGTGCTGATACAGCTATCAGATCAAATACATTTTCCATGATTCTGCCTAGGATGGATTAAAATGTAGGTCCCTGTGATCAAAGGGCAGTGAATGAAAGCACAAGACTTTTTTCTGTCCTCTAGTTGCATAAACTCAATGTGTTTGCTTCTTTTTTGTTCAGTCTGCAGTGTCTAACACACTATATTTGGGGCTGCAGGTGATGTTTCCCAAACTACCTGTATTATGTAAATGAACTGCTAAAACAACTGAAGCGTCTGATCATTATCAGTCTGAAAGTGGAACAATCAAAACTATAGAAGCTGAGAAGCAGAGCAGTTCCCTGCAATTATCTATTTTGAAGGAATACATTGATTTGACATTCCTAAGAAGTCAGAGACGTCTGATTTCATAATATAATTTGTAGAAGAAAAAAAGGCAAGTTAAACATTTGCCTACACACATCATGTTTACATGTGTTCAAAGAACTTCCCCAAAACTTTGCAGTCTCACCTAACTGTATCATTTTTTGAGACTTGTTCACTGTCGCGGGTTTGCAAACAAATTCAGAAACATGTTCCAACTCAGCTTGCTTTGCTTTTGGGGATCTCTTCATATTTCAGTGCTTCTGTGTGTGTGTGTGCGTTTAATGAATACACAGATGCAGAAAAAGAACAAAAAAATAGTTTTTCTCCCATAGGACACATGAATATGGCATTAAGCAAAGCTGTTTTGCCATGTATCCTCAAAGCTACAGGAAGGTGAAATAGATGTAATATGGATTTCTGTAGCGTATCAATTCATTCTGCAGTGAGCTGAGCAAATAATTTGAAATGCATAAATCATCCAATGAATGTATCTTCTTTTCCTGCTCATGAAAAATCCACAAACAAAACTCACTTGCAACAAAGGGTTTGGCATTAAAAATATATTAAAATGGGACTTCTTTCAAAATTATCCTATGTGCTTTCTAATCTTATGTGACTTTTTCCACATTTCTAAGGACCAGCACTGATCCACAAACAGGTCACGCCACTCCATTTCCAGGCTGCTGTCCTCTCCTTACACATATCTTTTTTACAACCAAATTTCTCTCCATCTATCCATTGAAAAGGGACTAACAGGAGAAGCAAAACTTCTTGGTTATTCCTCACACTGTGGTCTCCTACCACGCTCTGCTATTTATTTGCTTAGTTACACATATGCCTGCGTACCTTGCTGAATCAGGGCCACAAGAAAGAATGTAAATATTTTAAAACCTTTCTGGGTTAATCATAAACAGATGTCTCCAAATATTCCATATACAGTATTCAAGATGTGTAACTGAGTTACAAGTGCTTCCACAAGTCATGTGGCACTGTTTCGCTCCTTGGTGAATGAGCAATCTCCTCTGTGACTACTCATGCATGCGAATGCCTATGTGTGACTTTGAGATTTGCTGGCCATGAACTTTCAAGAGAATTAAGCTCTACCATGTGAGTGTTTACTGAATTTGCAAATGAAAGTGAGAGTGAACATGGTCCAAGAGGTTGTGCTGCTGACTGCCAAGGAACCTCGGCAAGAGGCTTTTTAGCAAAATCCTCCATCTGTGTTTCCCCCCAGCCCAGGTAGAGCTGGCCACATGTTGGGGCCTTGGCTTTCAGAGCACAAATGTCTCATATGGTATAAGCTGTTGTTTCAAAATGCAACTAGAGTAGAGTGAGAGTTTTGCACGAGTGGTTTTATTTTCCAGTAACGCAACTTCAGTTCAGGTACTGAGGAGCGGGTGCCTCAGAGAATTTAGGCATTCCTCAATTCGTTTTCTGAAACCAGCCTGGGCTTATGATACGTAGGTAAAAGAGCTTATATAGTAGTAGATGTGCCTTTTGAGGCAGGAAGAGAATTCTTCTTTTCAGATAATTATTCCTAAGGTTAATTTATTTCAATAACCTGATCGGGACATTTGAGTGATAGGTAGGTGGGCAGTAAAATATTCCTCCCACACTTGAGAAGTGAGAAGTGTCCACACATTCAGAAATATTCACATTTTTCCAAACTGATTCAGCCTTTCTCTTCTTCCAATGTCCTGGGGAACATGCTGGGAAAGGAGTGAGACTGAAAATGAAATAGAGAACTGCTGCAATTAAATGTAATTTTAAGTGGCATGAAATTAAGCAAACCCAGAATAAGAAAATAAACAGAGTGGCCCCAGATTTTCCTTGTTGTAAGTTCCCTGACTTCAATAGAGTTACATGAAAAATATATTTGCACTCATTCCCTCTCTCTCTCTGTGCCTGAATTCTTGATGTCAGCTTAAAAAGGAGAGTAAGTGAGAGGGAGAGAGAAAAAGAGAGAGAGGAGTGTATGGAAATTAACGTTTCAGCTTTCAGAAATGTACATTTAATGAAAAGTTTGAAAATAACCAACCTTTCATGCCCCAAAGAATTACTGAAAAAGATCTTCTGTGTTTGCAACCTTGTTGGCAGTCAGGCTGTCTTGGGCAGCAGTAATTTTCAGTCAGAGGATTGCCATAAGAGCCTGAAAACCCACAGAGCTAATAGAAAACAGGCAGAGAAAGTGAAGTCTAAACCAGGAATTCATAGGCAGAGCCTTCCAAGCTCGGTTCAGCTGTGTGAGGTCTGACTGAGTCACGCACTGCCACAGATTGGACTGGTACATCTAGCATAGCACCAGACTGAAGAACTTGGCATGTGAAGTCTAGGGTTAGGCTCCAAACACTTTCCTGGTGAGATTTCATCCAAGGGAGTCTATTAGCCAGCAGTCTCCCTGCCTGCTCGGGAGCATCCCTGTTTTTAATTCTCTGGCCCTCTATGTTTAAGTTCCCATAAATATCATGGGAATTAATTTGTGCGTGTCCCTGTTCTAAACTGAGGCAGTGCTATGCATGATGCATCTTTATGCTTCCAGAGACTTTCTAGTGTGTAAATCAGTCACTGTGGTCTGATACAGGCAAACCTTTGGGGAGTGCTACAAGAAGAGTAGTGAAAGAAGACATGCTGGGAAATGAGGGGAAGGACATAGGTATGATTGCATTAACATATAAACACGGACTGAGAATAATATCAGTATAAGTTACTTACTAGAAGAAAACAGGTTTGGACATTTGCTTCTAGATTTGTTTTCTTCTTAAGCTGTGAGAAATATTTTAAATTAAACACAATTCCTCCACTGGTAAGTAAGAAACAAAAGAAAACTGAAAGTTGTTGATGTCATTTAATAAAGGACAAGACAACCCCTTTTTATTAAATCCCTTGCTGCTAGATGACACTATATATGGGGGTTTTTTTTGAGATACGTTTTCCCACCCTAATGAGAAAACAGGAGGAATCCTATATGATTGTACAGATCATGTAATAACCTCACTTCTAACCACCATGTCATGGCCCTAATTCTGCACTTCTTCCTCTAGCAGCAGTCATGCTGGAGCAAGCGGTGGGGAGGCTGACTTCGGCTGGTTTTTCTTTGTCACCCTCTGCAGCCCCTGACAGTGCTGCCCATCTCTCAAGTCTGTTTACATGGTTTAGGACTCTGAGGTCACTGCAGTAAAAGCAAGAGGAAATGGGCAAGCACAAAAAAGAAAAGTAAATGTAGGTGTTTGTGAGCTCAGTTGGGGCTAGGTTAGGGCTTGATAGGCTAAAGCCAACCACTTAACAAAAGGCTGGTGGAAAGATTATTAAAACAAAGGGTATTTTTGTTTTTAAAATAGAGACAAAGTAGAAGAGAAAAACAAAAAATCAAGATGAGCTCTACCTGGAGACACCTGCAGATGCTGACAATGAGTGCACTGTAAACAGCCTTGGGAATGGAAACACAAATGGAAAAGGGTCACAGCTGGGAACAGAGACTTCAGGGCACACTTGCTCCCCCAAGCAGTCAGCATTCAGATCTGAGGTATTTGGCTGGCTCCTACATCTATACTGCGCGGGGGTAAACCTCAGACACAGACCAGCTCCAATTTTGACACAGTTCAGATCCCCATTTGCCTCCCTGGCTTCAAACCATCTGCAGTAGCGGAGACTGTCAAGAGGAAAACTGGTTTAGTGCATTCTAGCTACAGGAAAGGTAGTTATTTTAGCATCTTCTATATGTGCAGCAATTTTCAGAACCTCAGAAAAATATGAAAATGGAAATGAATATGAAGACTTCTAGGTGTGTTTTTTATTGATAATGAGCAAATCTAGAAGCACCTAAAAACCATTGAAGGGTGAACCTCTAAAACTGCAGAGGTTTCAGAAATTCAGTTTGGATATGGCTCCAAAAATTCAGCTCATGTGAATGGAAGCTCCGAAGTACCTGTAACATCCTGGAATGGCAGATGTTTGCAGGACAGGATTTTTTTTTTTTTAGGAGTCTAGTATAGCAGCAAAATTAGAGGCGCATTTTTATGTATGGCTGAACAATACTTTACATGGATAAGTTAGGGGGTGTTTATCTGAGCTCTCACAAAGGTTTTGGACTTAGTTTGGTATTTGGATTAGTTCTTATTTTATCTGGCTGCCCTTATGAAAAATACATTTACAATTTGTTCTCTGTAATACAGAACTATGTGGCTTCCCTAGGGAGCCTTGTGGCCTGATAGTCTATCTCTGGGCACACTTAGTATGTTTGAAGAGTTTTTCAGGACAGCTGGCAATTGAGGGCATTTTTCATGGATAACAAAATCCTGAAATCAGTAGTGAGCTTTTTATCAAAACCAGATCACCTCTTCAGGACTGGTGCCCTCTTCCACTATAAGTTGTCCTTCCTTTGACAGGTTTCTATTTTCATTTGGCATGGCAGAGATGCTAGTGTTTGAGCTAAGCTGGCTGTCACCCTGGTAAGACTTTGAGTTAACAGCTGTCGATGGTTTGCTGTTGGTGATTCTTGCTTTAACCATGGGTTAAGAGGGTCATCTTGGTACGATTTGGGGTTGTTTTGATGTGTGTTGGTCATTTCAGCAGCAAAAAATTTCATAAATATACAGTACAATGTGACTTGCAGCTCTGGACAGTAAAATATTTCTGGACAGAATTAATACTCTTGTCAACCTATGGCTCAATCTGGAATCTGTCCTGTGTGCTGAATGACTTTTTATCAGCTTTTGCCATCCAATCTCATGAGAGTGCAATATGTGTCATTATTTGCAGCTTGCTAATACAGAGGTGGGAAGGTTGAATTTACCCTCCCATAATTTTCTTCTTCTAGTTTCCCTTCCTGGAGAGATTAGCCCTATGAAGCTTGGTAGCTACAGGAATAGTGCCTGAAGCTGTACTGAGGCCTGGGTAAAGAGATTGGGAAAGTGCAGAAGAGTTCCCTTTTGCCTTCCCATTCTCTATATACATAGGGTGGACACAAATTTGAGCTGTATTTTTACCTACTAACAAGAGTCCACTATGGAGGAAAATGCCTGGAATGGCTTATTCTGTTCATCTTAAAAAAGACAATGCTAAATCAGCTGGGTTCGGGCTTTTTCTCTCCCCAGGAAGTCCCACGGTTAAAAAAAGAAAATAAAAAACTGCTTAGTCCCTCAAACCTGAAAGCCAAGATATTCACACACAGCATGGGCCAAATCCTGATGGGCTTTATGATACGTTTCTGCTGTACAGGGACGCCAAACACAGGAGGAATCTCCACACATGCACTACAGAGAAAATCTCCATGGCAGCTGTTCGCATTGCCTCGCGGAGGGAAGGGGGAGGAAGTGGGTATTTTGGGGCCCAAATCGGTAGCTTTGAACAGCACACAAAAGCACCAGTGCCAGTGGCGGAGCAGGGAGCAATAGGCAGTGTCCACTAGTCCTCAGCCAACAGCTGGCAGCAGCCCAGCTGTGGGCCGGGTCTGTGGTTTGAAAGTCCCAAAGCTCTTGGGACCAAGGATTCCTTTCCCTCAGGCTTGCGGTGCTTCAGACAACAGACTTTTTCAAACAGGCTCTACCCCATTTCTCAGGATTTGATTATGAACTAATTAGAAGGCAATTTTCTCTAAGACAGCATCCTTTGATTACATCGAGAAAACACACTGCAGTGTTGGGGGTTTTTTTCCCCCTTTGTGCACAATTTTTGTCTCCAAATGTATGAAATATCTGTTCGGAGTTTTTCTTGGACTTGCGTTTCAGTGGCATGACAGTAAAGCTGCCTGCAGAAGTCCAGTAACTTTCTTACACTCTGCAGCCTAAGTGGAAGCCTCAGTTGGGCAAGTTTAAAATGAAAAGTTCTGGTGCTCGTTACAATAGCAAAACCTTTTAATAGCACCAGAGAGGCAGGGGAACTTCACCAGATAACTAAATCCATTGATCTCTAATCCTTTGGGCCATACTTACTGTGGAAGACTTGCATGCATGGCTTCAATCCAGAACCACACGCTGCCAAAAAACGCTTAGTACGTTAGCAGCCAACAAAAATGTAAGAGGTCTGCTCTGCATGTGGGAAACAACATAAAAAGAAGTGGCTTTTTAGCTTAGTCTGACAAACGTTAGCATATAACACTGATATTAAAATGAAATGGCAGAAATTCTCAATCTATCTTGGATGTAGGGGGACTTATATGTGCTAATTAAAAGGGACTGGGTGGCACTTTAGGCTGCTCTGTTGTAAGTTTCTTCTCAAGTATTCCAGTTCAAAACCTTCCTCAGGGAAGAAGCTGCTATTAATGTGCATTTCTTGCAGGCTGAAACATTAAAAAGAGAGATCTACTGAAGGCAGATGCATTTCCTCCTCTATTTAGACACAAATACAGATGTTATTCATATCAAATATATATTATTCTCTGTCTCTGGTGACTGATCTTAAGGAACTATAAAAACTAGCTAAATATATTTATGGCTTTATAGTAGTGCCCATACCCAGATAACTCTTAATGCACTTCTGTGTAAATATCAATTAATAATGCACATCAGAGATAGGTCTGTGTTAAATAAAAGTTTGTGTTATGCCTTCCAGGTACCACTGACAGTCTCAGAGACTCCGTAAATGCAGAGATAGTATTTTATTTTTTAAATAATATCACTAAGTTATATTGGCCCTTGCTGTTTTCACGGTGTACTTGGTACTTTCCACTTTTCAGCTTACCGATATTTTATTTGTGTGTGTGTACACCCACATGCGCACATCCCATATACAGCATATAGACTCTGTATAAATTATGTTTTAGAATGTTTTTCAGAAAAATTCTCTGTGTGTGTCAAAGGAGTTACAAATGTGATTCTCTTGGAGCAGAGAATAGCAAGAGCTGTATCATTTGCCATGGATGACAAATACCCCAAACAGGACAAGCATTGATTTTTGTTTGTGCCACGGTGACATAAAAATCACATGGATTCCTCCAGTCCTCTGAGCATTCAGAGATATTTCTTACAGGCAAGTTCCAGCTTTCTGAGGGCTGGTACAACTCCTATGCCTGTTGGGACCTTCTTCAAATAATCAGGTACTCTTCAAATAAGCACAGGTGAGGATGGCTACAGCTGAGGTGGTGTCATGGGCACACCTAATATCTTCCAGAGATACCTCTTAATCTGGTAGCGGTTCCCATTTGTACCAGGGTGACCTAGCAAAGCCAGACACACTTGTTCTTCGGCAAGTATCTGTTAGAAGTCTAGAGCAAATTGGCTACACCATAATACCCAGGATTTGTGAAAGATTTGGTCTAGAATTTGTATGAGCAAATAACACTTGTGTGTTTGTAGCTGCAAACGAGGCATGTCTAGACCATATTCAGAGCAAACATTTTTTCACTCAAGTTCCAGCCTGTGTTCATATTCACCTTCTAATTCTATCACTTGGACAAAAGCCTTTGACCAGGCACAAGGTCTGAGTCATACCAAGGAGAAAGCATGGCCTGAGCTACTTCCTGGCGTGGGCCCAAAGCACACCACAGTCTGCTCTATGACCGGGCAGAACTAGAGCTCACTCACATAGTACACACATCCTGTGGTTCACACCAGTTATGTCAGCTTCGGTGTCCTTCCTGAAATGCTTTGGAGGCTGCAGGCTGCAAGGCATGTAGGATTTATGGGTCACCTGAGCTTGGATTGCCCTATGGCAGAGTGGCTGCACCATGCTGTGATAGTATCCAGCGTCGACTGATGGGAATGCATAGAGCTGAGCCAGGGAATACACCAGGCTTTACCCTGTTGCCTAAGCCAAGTCCTCTGGGTGCTTTGTAAGGCCTGTTTCCTTTTTTTTATAGATTTATTTCCCAAATCCAACACAACAGGCCAGCTTTGTAGAGTCAGTGAAATCAGGGAGAGGCAAATCACTTAGATCTTCACAGGAGAAAATCAACAACTTTCAAGTTGGGCATTTTAGTCAGACTTTTGGAAATCCTTAAGTTAGGATGGAGCCACTAGGCACCACTGAGAAACATGTCATCTGCCTCAACTTGCTTGGAATTAAAGACAGTTCGCAGAGCAAATGTACACTATTAATATCCTGTATTCATAATAGCTACATTTCTTTGCTGTTTTTGTACTACTGAAAAACCCTACAATAATCTCCAGTCCTAATTCTACCAGATCCCTTTCTTCTAGTTCACAATAATGAGATATTACAATATCCTCTGGAAGTCGGAGGCACTGACAGAATGCACTCCAGCACTGCATGTTCTACCATACCACAGCACAATGGGACGCCATTACTGGGAACCAAGTCTGTTCAATCTTGTTATGTCCTTCCAGAGCCAAATCCTGCTTGACTTACTCATGAAAAAATCCTATTGAATTCAGTGGGCATTTTGCCTGAGAGGGGAGCAGTGAAGAGCCCTCCCTCCTATTCTTCAGGCATTTCCCTGAAGAGGGGCCTGAGCATTCCAGATGCTGAGTTCCTGCTGGGTGGCACAGGACCATGTATCTTCTCAGGAGAGCCCCTGTAACGCCTAGAAAAAATTAATCAAGTCGTTAAGACACTGTGATTTCTGATGAGCTTTTTGTTTTCAGTTTTGTTTTGTTAATCCATTAAGCTGATCTTCAACAAATGCTTCACTTTATAAACTGTTTTGATTTTCAGGAAGGTTTTTATTGACTTTAGATAAATAATACTAGTTGGTTTTGAAAGCAGAGCATTTAAAAACAACAGAGAAACATTTCCTTTATTCACCTGAAAGTTGTAAGTTGCCAGGAGGGCTTTCCTGACACAGCAGCATGTTTAAGCTACAGTCCTTCAGACCAATTTCCCCACTGGAGTTTATGATGAGATTTTAGTCCAAACAAGGCAACAGATAGCTTGGGGGGACGGGGGACGGGGGGGTGGAAATGGTAATGGTAATGGTTTTAAACTAAAGGAGGGGAGATTTAGGCTAGATATAAGGAAGAAATTTTTTACAATGAGGGTGGTGAACAGGTTGCCCAGAGAGGTAGTGGAGGCCCCATCCCTAGAAACCTTTAAGGTCAGGTTGGACAGGGCTCTGAGCAACCTGATCTAGTTGAAGATGCAGGGGGGTTGGACTAGATGACCTCTAAAGGTCCCTTCCAACCCAAAGCATTCTATATTCTATGATTCTAAATCAAAGCCTTTAAAAACCATCAGTAGCTGAGGGATATTCAAACTGACCTGTTGAAAACTCAGGATATTTTCACTTTCTGCTGGTTATTTAATCTAACAAGTTCTCATGACTTGTTTAATCAGTTATTACTGTCCTGATAAAATACAAATGAACCTGTTAATGCACGAGCTGTACCTAGATAATGATCCATCAGCCCTTCCTTTTTGAACCCCAAGATCTGGCCTGTTGAATACACATTGATTTTGTATGATAGAATAATTTATCAGGTTTCTGGCAGAGCCCCAGAAGTGAAGCTCTAGATTAGGCTATGGACTTGACATACCTGAGTGAACAACTGATGACAATCCCTCGAGAACATTTATATGTTTTCACATGTGGGTTTCAGCAAAATTAGTCATAAGATCATATCTCTGATTCTTTCTCCTACCAGACTTAACCTAAGGACTGAAATGGTAGATTTGCCACTTAACTACACTTCTTGCAGCTTATTTCTTTTGGGATTTTACAATGATTCCCAAGCCTTTGGTGCCTGTTGCTCACCCAAGAACCTAAACAGCAGCAGCCAACCATAAATCTGTTTTTTTTCCCAATAGCCACAAGAGTTTAAAAACAGGAAATTATCCTTCAAAGTTTTTAATGACTCTTTCAGAAGGTCAAGTCACCATCTGTAGACATGTTTTTGTAGATGCATTTTCCAATTTATTTTACCTAAGAAATTTTGAGTGATTCTTGCCACCTAATTANAATACAAATGAACCTGTTAATGCACGAGCTGTACCTAGATAATGATCCATCAGCCCTTCCTTTTTGAACCCCAAGATCTGGCCTGTTGAATACACATTGATTTTGTATGATAGAATAATTTATCAGGTTTCTGGCAGAGCCCCAGAAGTGAAGCTCTAGATTAGGCTATGGACTTGACATACCTGAGTGAACAACTGATGACAATCCCTCGAGAACATTTATATGTTTTCACATGTGGGTTTCAGCAAAATTAGTCATAAGATCATATCTCTGATTCTTTCTCCTACCAGACTTAACCTAAGGACTGAAATGGTAGATTTGCCACTTAACTACACTTCTTGCAGCTTATTTCTTTTGGGATTTTACAATGATTCCCAAGCCTTTGGTGCCTGTTGCTCACCCAAGAACCTAAACAGCAGCAGCCAACCATAAATCTGTTTTTTTTCCCAATAGCCACAAGAGTTTAAAAACAGGAAATTATCCTTCAAAGTTTTTAATGACTCTTTCAGAAGGTCAAGTCACCATCTGTAGACATGTTTTTGTAGATGCATTTTCCAATTTATTTTACCTAAGAAATTTTGAGTGATTCTTGCCACCTAATTATCCCCCACACCCCCTGCCAAATAAAACAGGATAAATATATATTGGTTTTGAGGGAGACTTTTGGTCAGAATTTTCTGTAAGAGATAAGTTCCTTAGGCTGTAGGGATGTGAGTCCACCCTTTCCTTGGACTAAATATCCTCCAGCTGGTTCTGTGGAGCGTTGTGACGCATGTACAGAGTCAACGGGAGTGCCCTGCTTGGAAGGTTAATGAATAAATGATATTCCTCCTCCCTATTCATCTCTTCTGATGTTTGAGTGAATGGTTGCAGCAATAATAATTACTTAACATGAACTTATATAAAGGAGGTATGTATCGTGGCATTACACCTGCATGTGTATAAAGTGCCCCAGTTTTATTGGAAATGAGGTACTATTGCCAAAGGTATTTATAAACAAGGAAAGTAAGAGGAAGATGTCCTCTTCACTCACATCCCTTGAATTAACTCCGTGTCACTCAAATGCCACAAATAACAGAATAGCAACTCACTAAGGCTTTTTTTGGTTGTTGCTTTGGATCCCATTTTGCTTAAGTAACTATATGGGGTGGGGCAGATATTTACATCAGAATTAGTGAGCAGAGTTTCAGAGGGTTTCAAGAACATGCAAGAATTTCTTGGCATCCCATTTATTTAAGCTGTATCTGTATTGTCTTTATAAACTGAAGGTAGTATCTTTCATCACACTATTGAGAACAACTATATTCTTTATGGACTGCTGGAAGTCATGGAAAATTTCTGACTATAGGTTGGATGGGCTGTTGAGAGTGATCTCAGGCATTGATCAACATTAGCTACTTCATGAGTAACCTTGACTGATAAAAGGACCAACTCCTGAATGTATTTAGACTGAGTAAAATACACTTGGCTGGCATGCTTATAGGGAATATAGCTGGCATAGCTAATAAGGAATTAAGCTGTTGAAGCATTCAAGAATACACCTCCAACAAAAAATGTAGGTGTCACCATAGGACACGTTCACATAATTTTGCTTACGTTAGCTAGCTAGGACAATGAGGTGTGGTGGTACGTGCCTTAACCCTGGTTGTGTTGTCCTGTGCTTGCAAGCACAACTTTGCTGGTGTTGCTGGATGGAAAAAGGTCAGGAATGCTGGAAAACACACCTTGATTTTTCTGGGTAGACACTCCCTCACAAGCTTTGCAGGGGGAGCACTATCTGCACCAGGCCATTTCCATAACTGTTTCTACACCTCTGTATGATGCAGTTCTTGGGTCTAAAAACTGGCCTAAATAGCTCACTGAAATGAGGGGAAAAAGGTAACTTTGCCTTAATTTTTTTAAAGCATTTACAATAGCAATGTAGTTGATGGTTGCGTACTGGTAGAGCTTTTAAATATGCTTTAGATTAATACCACAACACCAGCTGTATGTACAGCTCTTCTGTTAAACAGTTAAGCAAATCCTAAATCCCGGGTCGGTATCCTTAATTTTCACCAGGGAGTATAATAGTAAGTTCTTCTTTTTTTTTTTTTTCTTTAAACTGGTGAACTGTGACAGAGTTATTTTGCAACTTAACAAGTCTGCAAATTATTCTCATTTCCACTTTGGCATTACTCCTCACTGAGCTGATTTAACTAGTGTTAAGTACAAAACACTTCAGCAAGGTAAGGTTTGTATATTCACAAAGCTAGATTAATGCACAAAGGTAATTTCTGGCATTGGTTAAACATCTCTACCACTGAACTTTGTGAAAGTAGGATTGATGAGTTGAACTATTAGGTGCTGAAGTGTAGAGCAAGAAGAGCCGACGTCTTTCGTGTGATAATTGAAATCATTTCAATTCATTTCCTTCTTGGTTGGACAGAAACATGTTTTCAATAGTGAAGAAATCTTGAGGGAATCCATTGACCTAACCAGTCATATAATGCAAGAAGTTAATGGACAAAAATGATATTCATCTTCAGTTTATAATAGCATTTTCTTTTCACAGAACCAAAACCATACAAAGGCAAAGTATATTATAAGAGCAACTGCTACTCTGGTAGATACATGACCTTTGTTTTATGTGACAATTATTGGGTTGGTGGAAAAATAAAATAAAATAAAAAAAAAAAACACAAATTTTTATGCTAAGATAATAAATTATAAATTATGAAAGTCTAAGGCACCAAGCAACTTATAAGCAACAGTCCTGTCTCTTAGCAACGAGCCAGGGAAAGCAGCTTGTTGATACGAATAGAGCAGACAGGATTGTTTTGCAATGATTACCACCAAGGAACTAGGAACAACATTTTAACACCTGCCTCAGGGCACTTCTGCACCTAGCTATCCATCTCTCCAGTGGCCCACAAAGCCTGGGCTAGATGCCAAGCGGCTTCTGAGTCCTGCCTCCTTCCCAGAGCTGGCCCACTGCAACAAAAAGGACCCCGGAGGAAAGATCAAAGAGGTGGAGTTCAGGTGTGTTGCACACTTGCGCCTGCTTCTATTTCTTTAAATGCCTTTTTACAAACAATGCGTGATCATTAGTGTAAATGTTTATTTTATTTCTCTCTCTCTGCCCCTTTAGTGCTGTGTGTCTAATCTATAGTTAGCATTATGAATGAATGCAGACAAGTATTTGATATGAAGCCAACATTTTTTTACTGTAGTTTTATTCTTAAATACCCAACTTAAGAGTTGGAGCAATGGTGCAATCAGAAGCACCTAGTTATTATTCTGACATTGTGCTGGTTTCAGAAACGTACAAAGAAAATATTTCCAAAAATAAAGTGCAACAGAATTGGTCTGCTAAGTCCCTGGACTAACATTAGAGGTGGCTCGTTCATTCTCCCAGGTAGAACATTACGACAGTGAAGGGAAGCAATAGAGAAGGATAGTAAAAGTTAAGAGAAAAAAGTTGATGTGAAATCCAGGCAGATGAGGCAAAAAAATCTTAGGAGAGGAGCAAAAATAAAGGACGGGAAGGGAAGGAAAGGAAATAAAATAGTGTGAAGGTGAGAAGAGCATGAAAACAAAAGATAGAAATGGGACAGTGGAGAAATAGAAAAGGGAAAGAAAATATCAGGAAGACACACACCGCTTTGCTGTTAGCAGAAGTAATTTCCCTTGCAGAAAAGGGTGCGGGTAGAACAGCTAAAAGGAGAATTTAATTCTGATCTGCTGGAAATCCATCACTGACTCAGGAGACCTGGCAATTCTTCCAGTCCACTCTAAGCCCTAAGTGAGTTGGAGCGCTGATCAAAGCCTACAGGCCAGCTTAGCTTATAACCCTATCTATCTCCACATTATACCTGAACTTATTAAGCAATGCAACTGTGCTAAGCACGCTTCTATCAACATAGCTTTCCTGCTGCTTGCTGGAATGAACATATGCCAAACTTTTTTTTACTTTGGACCAAACTGTCCTATACTTGCTAAGGATACCTGGAGCTGAGTCGGAATATATTTATTTAGCATGAGGCATTGGCTTGGAGGCCAGACTCCCATTGCAGAAAGCCAGGTTTTTGTTATTTCTTTTTCTAATTCCATATCCAGAGCAGACTGATTTAAACTAAATTTGCTAAATATAACTACTGCCGTTGCTGCATAGGCACATTAAACAAATGCATGGATTGATCCACCTCAAGAAACTATTTGTTTTCCCTGATGCAAAATCCTGAAGGAATTGGTCATTCTGTCTTACACAACATTGAGGCTCACCAGGCAAAAGTGGGTTTTCTCCTTCACTTTTCTTTTGGGTGATTGAATATGAAGTCCATCTCACTGCACATCCTTATGTGAGATAGTTTAACACAGTACCTTGAGGCTCTACGGTCCCAGAATGCAGTGCAGTTCACTGGCAGTAGTTCAGCTGAAGACTAAACATTTGGCTCAGTGACAGCAGAGCTGCCAAGAGTTGGCAACAAGAGACTCACAGGGAAGCAGCAGGCTGCTAAACCCTTTCACATTTTTAATTAGATCCACACACCCATGTCTTTGAGCTATCATAAATATACAGATGACATAGAGAGCATTATTTGGGGTAAGGAAAAAAAAGAAAGAAAAGAAAACTGTACTGTGGCATCTCTTACCTTATTAAAATAATTTACCTACAGCTAGTCTTCGGAACTCGGGGAGGGGGGGAGGGGGTTGCAACATTTAACTCAGATAAAAGTCTCTCCCTGACTACAGTTGAATTCACCCTGCACATTGAAAATGCAGGGTCCTGAGATGACTGACACACCGACTTAGTTGCAATAGCATCGCCAGAAGAGGGCATTATTGGCAGTAACTCCAGTGTGTAATTTCCCAGAAGAGCTATACATTCAAGCTCTAAGTATTCTTAAGTGTGTATCTTGCTATGATGTTGTTGTTAAAACTATTTGTTTTTTTCCCCTTGTGCTGATGTTACTATTTTCTAAGAATACCTTGATATATTCAAAGCCCTTTTATTTATTTTTTATTAATTTCTGCAAAGACATTTTCCCAGTTCAATTCTTCTTAACCTTTCTTTCTTCTTGACTCCCCTGTTCTGCTCCCTCTTTCAAAATAATGATGAAGCTTGCTTGGTTGTTTAATTTAATTCCTTTTTTTATTAACTATTACACAGAATAATTCCTCTGCCACTCATCACTTTATTTCATCTCACACGGTTGAGATCTACAGCAATAAAGACATATATTAAATATATTTTATATTGGCAATTGATGTCATCATATAGGACAGTCTGATGCATAGAGTTAAAAGATCTCTTCTTCTGTCCAGGGACAGTGACACTCAAAGTATTGTCTCTTGTCTCCTTTGTTATAAAGTCTTAACATTTTATTCAGAATAGAAACTGTAGCTGTATCATCAACCTGCAGCATGAAAACATGCACACAGGATCTTTGCAAGTGGCCCTGAAGGGCTAGGGTTTTCTTCTTGTATTTCTCCTAATTTTAAAGAAAATCTAATAAGGAAACAAAATCCTTGAAATGCTGTAGGGGGGAAAAGGAATCACATGTTGTCCCGCCTGCAAGCACAAATTTTATAAATAGACACTACAGCAAACATCAAAGAAATTGCTGTGCAGAGAAACCAACAGATCATGTATATTTTACATTGCCCATTTATTCCAAACTCTGTTAGCCACATACTGCCAGTTAACTCTGAATGTGCAAACCACAGTCTCTCC
>VYZW01036453.1:2833-14755 GCA_013401315.1 Balaeniceps rex
CTGCCTTTTCTAGTCCCTTTGTTCTTATTCTCGTCCCATTTGCAGTGTTTATCCTATCTTGCTTCCACTCTTCAGGCTTTCCCACTCTCAAATTGTCCACAAAGTAACTCTTACCCTTTTTTTTTCTATCTGTCATAATCTCCAGCCCTTGTCTCCCTTCTTACCATGAGGTTTCCCCTATCACTTTCCAGCCACCTGGCCACAATCTCTTGACAAATCTATGTCCATTTTTCTCCTCAAGCTCTTTGGTCAGGTTGTACATCACCTATTTTTTCTTCCAGTCACCCAAGAATCACCTGGTCCAGGCACTTTGCCAGATTAGTGTTGGTCTACCACGGCAGACCACTTTTTTTGCTTGAACAGTCACAGTCTCCACCACGGCTTCCCATCTCAGTCTCATCACCCTTGACACTAAATCCAGATGTCTTCTTCCCTCAACATCGCCCTTCTAGCTTCCTAGGATACTGACACTTTTTAGAGAAAAGATTTTTTTATACTAAGAAAAGAAAACTTTTTTTTTCCCCCAGCTGTTTTGGTTTGGTTATTTTTTTATATACCTACATCGTTCTTTTGGGGTTCTTTGCAAAAAAACAAGCTCATCCTGCAGCTAATTTCAGCACTGAAAGTTTCACCACAGGTAGTTAAATATGGTAACAAATTAAGTTACTGGAATTAGAGTCTTATGAAAGGAAGTAGCAGGCAAATTTAATAAAAGTCATTATTACTGTCCCTATCTCTCCTGAGTTCCTTCTTTATCCTACATTTTCCTGATATTTTCTGAAGGCAGATGATAAGTAACAGGCTATATAAATATTTGAATGTCACTTCAAAACGTTGCACTCAACATATATACATAGTAGCTAAACAACAGGGCTCACTTCACAAACACTACAATATCTCAGAAATAACACAATCAAGGGTGATCCTTAGCATTACACACTCCAAATACATATAAATTCTAGATTAAAAAAAAAAAAAATTCTTTTCTCTGCCTATTTTTCAAATTTTGTATTATAGCCCACATTAATTAGCTTGTAGCTGTTGGCCAAGTTGCAAAAATCTGGAATTTTGCCCTTTCCCTTTCCCTCCATGAATTTAGTGGCTTTTAACAATAGACTGTAAGTCAGATTTTCAAATGAAATTGTTGCAGTGGCCAGTACTACTGGTGATTTTAGAATGACGATCAGATAACACCTCTGGAAAACACTGTGGTATCAGGCATGCTATACAATATATAACCATGTTTGAAATGCTTGTAAGTATGTAGCTGTATAAGTTAGTATGTATCAGGACATTAGGACTGTATGCAAAGAAAAAGAGCTTATTTTTTGCATTCTGATTGCATGTAAAATATAGGGGGGGTAATTATTTTTATTACCCTTAAGTAAACTATTTATTGGTATTTATTGGGGCTAGCAAGTGCATGGCGCCCTACTTGCCTTCTTCATAAAGAAGAGAGAGCTATTGACTTTTTTATTTTCATTTTTATATCCATAAGAGGAATATGCAGAAATAATTTCTATTTAAACAGAGAAAGGTGAGTTTTTAATTGGCAGCTTTCTTCCTGTAAGGTATTTCTCTTTATCAAACTGGCACCCACTGGGAGTAAATTTTAGGGAGTTGTGTGTTTGGGTTTGTTTTTTTTTTAAAAAGAAGATCTGATTGAGAAATCTCTGACAGAGTACTTTGGTAGGAAAATACTATTTTTAATCATAGCAGGTTTTGTGGCAATATATTGCTTTTAGTTAGTTTTGCTTACAAAAATTACCTTAGTTCAAGGACGGAATAAGTCTATTTGTTGAAACTATAACATATCCCAGAAGCTTTCTGGTCTTGCCCAAGTGCCACTGTAAAATGACCAACGGTAGAAAACATAGCACATCCACACCATGCACCTAGTCGGTGGCTTGTCAGGCCTTGCAGGGGAACCTTGGTCTGTCACATTTGGGCTGTGAGCTCTAGTCATGGGAGTCCCTTTGTCTGTTTTCTGAAGAAATTTCAGATTGATTTCACAGAGGAACATCAGAAATACTGAAAATTTGGGGAAAAAAATTGTTTCCATTCTTAGATTTAGTAGGAAAGCAGTAAGTCATTTGCAGGAGGATCTGATTTCCTACTCCATTTTCAAGTGTGCTTTTTAGATAACAAAGACTTAACCTTTGCATGAGTCAGGCAAGAAGACCACGGAGGATAATATAACTGGTTTGAATATACTGGCATTTCTGCCACACCGCTCTGTGTTCCACCATTTACTGTGACTTGGCAGTCAGTAGATAAAACCTGCACCTCAGTTTATAACACAGGGAGCCCTGGAGTCTATCTCAGATTAGAACTATCACAGGGAATAGTTATTTTTTTTAATACAGAATGAACAGCAGAGGAAAGAAAAAGGCATCAGAAAATCAATTGCATGACAACTAACTTGTTTCAGATGCCAACATTCCTCCAATCATTTTCCTAAATACATAGCTGACTAATAGTTATCTTTTAAAATCTTGTCAACATTAATCTCAGAGTGTAAAACACAGCTTTTGTAACAAATTAGGTCAATTGCATCTGTGCTGAAAGTATGTGTTCTTGAAATCCTTTAAAACATAATGGAAAGCAGTGTGACTACACAGGCTAGGGCTCAAAATTCGAAAGGGACAAAATCTCCCTGATTGTGAAAAACTAGGAAAGATGTACCCTCATTTATGATCCCCTTATTCAGAATAAAAGATAATTCATTTGAAACCTAATAAAATATGCCATTATCACTATTAGAGGTGATCCTTCTGGAACTCCTCAATGTATCTGAAAGTGGCTATGAAATATAAAGTCAGAAAATATATGTATGAGTTTTGGGGGCTTCCATTCAGCTATCCCAAAATGCAAATATTCTGGGAGAAGTAGGACTATAACACTGAGTGGAATAATGGATTTAAATGTGAAATTGTCAACAATTTCTAATCTTGTGCTACAAAGATATCTCATTGAACCTTTTAGCTAAAATCTTGTTGATATGTGGAACCTGGCTTGTGATCATACTAGAGATTTGTGCTGTTAGAACTCAGTTAATGGGAATGAAATTTCACAGATGTTTTCTGAAAGAACATGGAATAGACTCATAGTCCCAGTTTGGAAGTCATGAACATTAACCACCTCTTCCTTGTTTTCCTAGCTCCTGTCCGCTACTTTCAATGCATCTTCCTAAATGGACCTAATGGATTTGGACTGCAGTTTCCCACTAATCCCCCTTCAAACAAGGAAGAAAAGATTCACTCAAAGACTTCCAAGAGAAAGACAAGGAAACCAGGGCAGTAGAGAGACTGAGTCCTGTGATCGCTCACATTTTGCACTTTATCTTTTCTGCTGAGGTCCACAGTAGTTACAGTGGTACTTGTCATTGCAAGAATGTGATCAACTTGGACACATGTACCTGGAAAAAGTTTCCATGGGGCAGAGGCAAAACAAGCAGTAATGAACTGTGTTTGACAAAGGTAGAAATGTAAAAGTGCCCCATTTCTTGTGGAAAGGCTGCAATGCTAAAAAAACATTGACCTGATTGTGTGTGTGAGTGTGTGTGTTTTCCTGCCTCTTTTGCTCTCCTTGTTTTTCTTTACCTACCTGCTCAGCACTGAAGTGAGTCTGTTTTCCATTTAATCTTATCTAGGGAGTGAAATGTTGAATGTAGCTCTTATATCAGCAAGATTGCAAGACTACCCACAATTCTAAATCATTTCTTCTTAAGTTCAATCAAATTGCTGACAGGAAAAAGCCTCACTAAGTCATGAAAATGTGCTCTGTGACTGGTGCTATTTTTATGTCTCATTGACCAGTGTAGCCTGAAGCTCACACTTGCTCTGAGCAGCTCAATATACCATCAGTACATTGACTCCGCAAGTCATGTTAATGATGAATATTTCTATTTAACTTGAAGCAGTAAAAGCATGGTCTGTTTGTCCTGCCTGTTGGTGAAATACAAACTCCTCACCTTCTAAAGCCCAAAGTGAGCAGAGAAAGTGAAATAACATGGCAAAGTTGAGGAAAACCAGTGTTTTATCAACATGAAGTTCCCAAGAAACAAATGAAATAATTTTAGTACTTCTACATTTTTTCTGTGGGTAAATCAGATTGACTTGCAGCAAAGGCCATGTAAATGGAGAATATGTCAGCCAATCATTCGCATTTAGCATGTCAGATGAAAAGTTATGATGTGAGATGCCACTCTGAAACTAAAGAAACCCAAATTTCCAATAGGTAAACATGCTAATTTGATGCAGTCTCAGATCAGTGAACAAAACAAAACAAAAAACCAAAACCAAACAAAACAAAAAAACCAAACAGGAGCATATGAAATAATCCAGGTAACTGATTTTACTAGATGAAATGAAAGGACTTCCTCACAGCACACTGCTGTTGATAATTTATGGATGAGAACTGGAAGCAGATCTGCCAATCCTCAACCTTCTTTTGTGTATTTCTGTAGAAATAATGGATTTGTTGCCTTAAGAAAGAGATGGGATGGCATTTGATCCATGTGAAGGCACATGACTGAAAACTGGCATCTCAATTGTCTGTACATCTGGCAATGTAAAGAATCATGCATTTTTGCAAGCTGCTATTTGTTTGTATTTCCTTACTATATTTTTGCATTTAATCTGTGAAATGTACAGCAGTGATCTTAGTTATATAGGTACCTGGTGAAGCAGCATGATGCTCTTTGTACAACCCAGCTACTTGTAGATTCTGATGAGAGTAACTATATGCTGTCTTTTTATTTTTAGCATAGTTCAAGATAACATCAGCCCCTTCCCCATCCCCTCTCCCTGCCAACCCATTCTTACCTTAATCAAATAGTTGACTCACACGAGTTTTGGACAACTGAGTCTTTGACAGGTTAATGCAATTCAGAAAGCTGAATGTTAAACTGCTGGGCCAGGTTGGTACTCCCTGATTACAAACTGGTAACTGGTCTTAATGAGCTCTCATGTTGCACAGGTCCTGTGCTGCAAAAACTGTCATCACAACAAGCAGTCCAGACAGTGGTTTCTGGAAAGAGGTAGGAACAGGTCCTGCTGTAGGAGTAGCTCTTCCCACATAGGAGCACACTGCAGATAAAAGTGTTTTTGGTGAATGCCTCCACTGTCACCTGTGGAATCTGCTCTAGAGACAGAGCTGACAACAGAGAATATTTCATGGTAAAATGACAATCTTTAATTTCCTTTCAGTGGGCCTTTTTATATTTCCAGTGACTTTTTTCCTTCCCAATTCGTGATTTTGTATATATTACTATGGATGCTATTGCCCTAAGTTTTTACTGTGAAAGCTGGCTTAAAATGATATTATAACTTTGTGAAAATCAGTTAATTTAATTCAAGACTTTATCTAATTCTAATAATCAGGACAAAATTTTAAGATACTATAAATCATTCTTTTTTTAGCTTCTTTTGGCAAAATAAATTTTGTTCGTTATAGTTAGCCTGAATCCTTTCTTCCCATTTGAGTTGGGAGACGACAAGAGTATGTTCCAGATCCCATTTCCATAACGTTTCCATTAGATATCTGAAAGCTTTGGAAATATAAATAATTAATATCATTGAATAAGTGATATAAAATCACTCATTTATTGTTATTTCTTAATCTCAGCCACTGCCTCAAAGAACAGGAGAAACAGGTCCACTCTCAAAGTGGCAAGCATTTTTCTTTTTAAATTCACCTGGAAAATTTAAAAAAATTACTTGAATTACATGGTTTTACTCAAATTAGCCTGAAATACTGCAAAATCATGTGCTGATTGTTATCCATTTTAGAAAATAAAGAATGTAAACCTGGTTCCAGTGGCTGTTCTATGTTTTCTTGTGAATCCAAAAGTGGAGGACAAGGGTTGACATATGTAAGTTTTCTATCCCTGTTAAGTATATATGAATCCTCTGAATACAAAGACACAGCATTTCTTACAATTAGGCTGGAAAAAATGAATCATTCAGCATTGTATTTATTCCTAATGAGCTTTTTGCAATGCTTATCTTAGCTAGTCTTTTTACACACTTTGTAGATTACACTCAGACATACGAAAAGCTGAATGGTTGCTCCAGTCATTTGAGGTAGAACTTCTTCTGTACCGGAATCACATATGTTCATCAAAGTGGTTATTTAAAATACAACTGCACAACTGATACAGAGAAACCTTCAGTCCCCGATGACTAGTCTGTAGTCCAGACAATTGGGAAAATGACTGCCAAGAAACTGAGAGAGTAAATATGGCAAGATTTCCACACACCCCATCCATACGATCTATGGCTTGCCTATATCAGCAATTGCTAAAACAGGTGAGCTGGTGCGTGAACCAGACTACAGCCTGAAGACAGCACATCTGTAATTGTGCAGCTCTGCATTGGGGTTCAAGAGTCCTTTGTCCTGTGGAGTTTGGGGAACCTTCCCACATGGGAGGTTTGTCACTCAGCAGTTTAGTTGTGCAGGTGGATCGGCGTTTCTAATCATTTCTTCTCAAAAATGTGCACCTTTCTCTGAGATGCTAAAATCCTGCTGAAGTCAACAGGAACAGTAAATTTCCAGAGACTCTGAAAATCAAGATTTGACCAAGCCTAATGAGATCAATTTTGCATTGCTCAGCCAAGTAAGTTGCCCACCCCAGAGCTGCCTGCTCTTGCTCGTTCAGTCCACGGATTCCATCTTCAGCCCTCAGTCCATGTTGGGTGTTTCACACTCCTACCCACATTGCAGCTGGAGTCCGATTTTGTCCATTTTAAAACCTTCCAGCAAATGTGAGCTTTTCTCAGTGGCTTATTTCTATTGCTCCAGTTGCTGACACAATTTCTGAGGGAAGGTGGGGAAGTCTGTGTACGAAGTTACTTTGGTGATTAACTGTGCTGGTGTACCAGGTGCAGGTGCCCAGGTGCTGGCGAGGGGCTGCAGGGCGGCCTCTGTGAGGAGCAGCTGAAGCTGCCCCATGCCGGACGCAGCCAGTTCCAGCCGGCTGCAATGGACCCACCGCAGGGCACAGCTGAGCCTGCAGCCAAGATGGCGGTGCCTCGGGGAACGCATGTGTAAAGAAGGGCAGACAATGCCACAGAGAGAGAGGAGGAGGGAACAAAAAGAGCGAGAAGCAGCAGAAGGAGCACCAAGGTCAGAAGAGGAGGAGGAAGAGGAGGAGTTCCACACCAGAGCAGAGATTGCCCTGCAGCCTGTGGAGGACCCGTGCCGGAGCAGGCAAAAAGTGTGAGGAGGACAGGGCAGCAGAGAGGAACCACCATGTACCAACTGTAACTGCTGGAGAGTGGTGTGAACGACTGAAGTTGAAAGGGGGGAGGAAAGGTGTTGTTTTAACGTTTGTGTTTCTGTTTCCCACTATTCAAATTAGTAATTGCATTTTTATGAGTTAATTTTCCCCGAGTCTGCTTTGTCCATGACAGTAATGAATAATCAGCCTGTCTGTCTTTATCTCAACCCACAAGCTTTCTCATTCCTATTCTTCTTCTTTTCTCCCCCTGAGGGGAGAAGTGAGCGAGCAGCTGGGTGGGAGTTTGGTTGTTAGCCAAGGCTAACCCACCACAGCTGGTTGTTACACAGATCCTATACACCTCCTACTAAATGGCAACAAATTGCTATTTGTCCCACATTTAGGGTCTCCACTTAGAACACAAGAGAGTACATACGTAACTTGTACATCGCCGCAAATATTTATCCCATGGATCCCCAACTCCAGAACTACACTGTTAGGTTTTTTATACACAGCCATTTACTACTTAGTATAGTCTAGTTTAAATGCCAGATTCCCTGCAGAAAAACTCAATGATGCTTTGCTTTAATCCAACATAATACAAGAAGGGCAGTAAGCACAGTTGCAGAGGGATGTCTTTATCTGCCAGGACATAGGCACTCAGGAGAGCAGCTGAAAGACTCTTCCCTTTCCCGTCTTACTTAATGCTTTACTTCCACTTCAGCATCGCACTGTATAATCCTCTCAGTACAGTGAGAAATGAGTAAAAGTCTTACTCCCTTAAGGAGAACACTGTTTGTTTAAGCTGCTTTGGACTTAAGACAATCAGCGGCTGACTGCCCACAGTTACATACCATCAGTAGCACTTCTTCCCAAAGAGTCAAGATTTTGGAAGCCAAGAAAAAAAGTAAAAGGATAACACAAATAGTACTGGGACAAGGAGAAAGTGAAGGTGTAAGGGGCTGGTAAAATAAGAGGAAATATCAAATGCCTTATGAGGGTTCCTAGGCAGGAACTATGCATAAAAGAAGAAAAATTTGCTAAAGATTCAGCTTTGGAAAGGTGATATTTCTGCTACCTTTTAGTTTTCCAGAAAGAAGAAACATGAAGGCAAATGAAAATATAAAGCATGCGTTATTTATACACCTGAAAAGGTCACTAGATATCTAACTTTCATACCGTCCATTTATCCTGAGTGAAGTTCTCCAGAAATTCCCAATTAGCCAAATAGTTAAGGAGTCATATTATTCACCTGTTCGCAAAACCTCCTTATACAAAGTGTACCTCTCAATGCAGAAGCCTTAGCCTTTCAATTAAACAATGAAATAACATGACCTTTTGTGGTTTTTCTCTTGGTTTATGGATTTCTGTGTATGCACGTTGCTTGTGATACATCCTCTACACAACAATCTGTTCTGCGATACTCGCATCTCAAGAACTGTGTTAGTTATTGCTGTAAAAACTTCTCAGAAGTTTTCTTCAATTTCCAGTCTTGTCTTTTATTATGATAGAAATGAGTAAAATTTTTAGAGCACAATTTTATTTTGCCTGGTCCAAAAGCCCAGCAATCTAATTTACTCAGTGATGGTTCCTTTTGGAAAGGTATTGCAAAAAACACACTTTCCAGATATCACTTTAATTATGTACGGGGGAAAAGGAGGTTCTGTTTTACCAATACTCTCTAGATAAAAATAGTTTACAACTTTGATACTGTTTCTTTGCATGAGTGGCTTATTCTCAAAGGGAAAAATATGTCCTTGCTCAAATGACCAATGTGAACTCTGTGTTCCCTTTGGGATGGTTCTTGTTCTGTGTTAAGAAAAACCTTTCTATAGATGAAAGAATACTCTGCCCATGGGCAAACTTCTTTCCAGATTTTTTTTACCTGAAACCTTCTCTTATTTTTTTCTCAGAATATCTAATGGTAATAAGCATGCCCATATCCTAAACCTTTGGGTTTTGTTTCAATCACCAATAGGAATTTGTGTTAGGTAATATTGTCTGGTGTCTGAACCAGCAAATCACTGAACATGGTTAGTAGCAGAGGTAATAAGCAGCTTCTTCCCGATAAGTGTGATATTTGCTTTTACAGTTCTGAAGCTTTCTCATTTTTTGTGCTAAATTTTGCTCAGAAATACATTTATTCTCCCATCTACCCCATGCTATGTTCCAGCTAGCAGAAAAAGCAAACATTCTTTGAAACCAAATCACCAAATTGAAAATTGCAATTATGGTAAAGGGCAAACAGAAACAGTTTAATCAGCAGCTTTTTTATTCTGCGGAGGGGCATTACAAAATGAAGGTCTTCTCGGTTTTGGACCCGTCAAAGAAATGGGAAAAATAAGCTGCTGACATTAATACTCCAACACACTTTCCAGCTGAATGACAAAGATATAAATGCACATTTATGGTGCAACCCACCTTCTGTGCTTTTTTTCTTTCAGAAGATGAACAAAGCAAAGGAGGAGTCTTGAGTACCATGCTGTTAAATTAGAGCTTAGCTGTAGCATTTCAGTGAAGAAAAGGCAACGTGAAGACAACTTGATAAGAACCTTCCATATGCCTCTCTGAATATCGTATCTTCCTGTCAAAGTGATATGGCCACTCTTTCTCAAAACAACTGAGTCTCTTTGTTCTCTCCTTGACCTTGATATGAGTGGGTGTAAGTCTGGCTTGAGAAAATCTGAATATATCACTACTGCTTGCTGATTTTTTAGAGTGTGGAACTCAATGCAGTGTTCTGCTGTCGTATATATGTATATGTGAGTGTATACATAGGTATAGTATACTTGCATACCTACCACTGACGTTTCAATTGGAATGACAACATGTTCTCTGATAGATCAAATTAGTAAACTAGAACAAGGAAGCTGGAGCAGTGAGTCAAATAATATTAACTGTTCTTTTCAATTTCACAAAAAATGTAAAAAAAAATTACAAAAGTACAAGAGAAAAGCTAATTAAAATATCTGCTTTTCTAAGAAGATTTTAAGACCCCAACTGTTTAAATCTGACAAATCTTCTTCCTTTTTAGTTAATTGTCAAGAGTGTTTTTCTCATGAATGCCTTGCCAACTTATTTATCATCTCTGGGCACAAGTAATAGAAATTAATAGAATTCTATAGACTTTAAAGACATTTGGATCCAACCCTGAATCCGCTTTTTTTAACTGATTGATCATTTAGGTAATCATTTTGGATGCTTCCCCAAAAAGTAGCAGAGGAAATTGAAGTACCAAAGCATTTTTTCACATATTCGTTTTCAAAACAAAAGCAGAAAAGGCACTTGGAAAATTATTACTCATGACAGTGAGGTTATTAAATGCTAAATGTCACTGAAAATGAAACATCTGGGTACTTCAGCTTCCAGCAAATAAAACCAACAGCATGCTTCTAATTTGCCTAAAACTTAATGATTTAAGGAAAAAATAGTCTAGCATTTTCAGTTTATAGCAGTGCTGTTGATGTCCTATAGTTTCAGTGGGTTACAGTTAGTGAGAATGACAAGACCATATAACCGAAGGCAGAAATATTGTAAAATTAATCCAGGTATGGTAGATCATTTCACGTTTTTCATAGGGATATTTTACAGATTCATCTGTTTGTGGGCAGCTTTATCATGGACAGTAGTGATTGACATACTGCAATAAAAAGGGTTTCTGCAATTTAGTTGACATCATAAATTCTCTGAAAAAAATTGCAGCAATAGAGCAGTTAACAAGGTCTGAGTATGACCCCGTTTGACAGCTTTCACCCTTCTGTTGAGACCCCTACTAAGAAGGGCTTCTATTGCGTGCAACCATTGTCAGTCTTTTGCTTCCAAGAATGTACCATTCTCTGCTTTTGTTTAGATATATGTATATTTTTAGAGTGTTAAAATCATTCTCTAACATTTGTTATATAATATTAATATGCTGTAAAAATAAAATCATTGGCTAAGATGCAAAGACTTAGTTTTAGTATGGAGCTGAGTATTTTAGGTTTGCAATGGAACTATCAGTATGAGCAAGTTTTGCGTTTCATTTTAAATCAGCCACTTCTGTTCTTTTATTTTTGTCATATAAATGTCTTAACCAAAACTTTTAAGTGAAAGAAAATTATTTAAATTAAATTGGAAGGCTATTTGATACTTTTACTAAGATCACTGCGTAATAGTGTGGAAGACCTTCCCCAGTATTTTCGTACACTTTAAAGGTTGTTTTTAAAAAAAAAACAATTGATAATTAAATCTAGAATCACATGACATAGATGCTGTCTTCTGAGATGTCAGCAATGAATGCTTTTCACACGTGGATGGTATCTCACCTGTTGATGGCTCAAATCCCAATCACTTGAAAAGTACATTTAGTGGAGCTACACCATATCAGCAATCTGAGGACATAGCTTTCACAGTCATTGCAAAAATAACATGCAAAGACTGATGAGATGAAATGTGTGTGTGTGTGTGGATGCAGCAAGGCACCTGTACTCCTATGGACACACGTGTGCAGAGAGCTAAGCACTCTCCCTCAGCACACATTTGTAAATTCATGGGATTTAAAGCCAAAATAGGCCCTTATATTTCATCCTGTGGCCTTTTATATCAAGTCAAATAACTCAAGCTGGAATAAAACACAACTGTTTAAAGTCCATCGTGGACAAACTAACAAAAGGTTTGTAGATTAAGCACTCTCTTTTTCCCATGCTGTCTCTATTTATAAG
>VYZW01036470.1:0-12135 GCA_013401315.1 Balaeniceps rex
CCTTTGGGCCCGGCCACCCAGCCAGTTTTTTACTCAGCAAAGAGTGTGCCGGTCCAGGCCATGGGCAGCCAGTTTGTCCAGGAGAATGCTGTGGGAGACGGTGTCAAAGGCTTTACTAAAGTCCAGGTACACTACATCCACAGCCTTTCCTTCATCCACTAAGTGGGTCACTTTGTCATAGAAGGAGATCAGGTTGGTCAAGCAGGACCTACCTTTCATAAACCCATGTTGACTGGGCCTGATCTTCTGGTTGTCCTGGACGTGCTGTGTGACAGCACTCAAGATGATCTGCTCCATGACCTTCCCCGGCACTGAGGTCAGACTGACGGGCCTGTAGTTCCCCGGATCCTCCCTCCGGCCCTTCTTGTAAATGGGCATCACATTTGCCAACCTCCTGGACGGTGTAAAGACTCTCTCCTGGACCAGGACAAAAGGGAGGGCTGAATTAGAAGATCCAGCTGCATATATCCATTTTACAATTACAGAAGTAGAAGAACTGCCCTCCTGCACCAACCTTGAGTTTCCTGGGCCCACTTTTTGCCAAAGGAATAACCTGGAGAGACCCCTGTCTCCAGCAGAAGCACACAGAATATAAGAAGAATCACCCTCACACCAGCTCTCCAGTGGTCACCAGGTTTAGTGATTTCCATAGCTGGACTGTTGTGTTTAACAGGCATTTGTGTCTCTCTTGTGGAGTTGTCTAGATCATGCTTGAACCAGCTTGTATTTATCTGTGACAGATGTTCTCCAGAGAATGCCACACAATGGCTTGGGTACTGCATCTGCTCCAGCCTGCCTGCTGGAGTAAGTGATATTTTATCTTGAAGGAGCATGCGTTGCACCCTCTGTTATACTGGTGAAACGACCTCCCACGGGTGGCAGATCAGTGAAGTTTGATCCTAGGACCTCCAGACATCAGTGTAGGTGTCACCTGAGCTAGAGAAAATATGCCCCAAGGACTGCTCTGCCCTGGGATTAGATCCTTCAAAAGCAAATTTGTGCCAGGACAAGGAGCAATGGTTTTAAACTAAAGGAGGGGAGATTTAGGCTGGGTATAAGGAAAAAATTTTTTACACTGAGGGTGGTGAAGCACTGGCACAGGTTGCCCAGAGAGGTGGTGGAGGCCCCATCCCTGGAAACATTCCAGGTGAGGTTGGACGGGGCTGTGAGCAACCTGATCTGGTTAAAGATGTCCCTGCTCACTGCAGGGGGGTTGGACCGGATGGCCTCTGAAGGTCCTTTCCAACCCAAACCATTCTATGATTCTATGATTCAAATGGACTCAAATGAGTCCATTTGCTTTTGAAGGATCTAATCCCAGGGCATTTTTTTTTTAGTTTTTAGCGGTATTTTTCTTCTTATGCAAACTCGATGGCAACAGCAACTTTAATGAGAAGGAGTAATGTGAAAATATAACCCACCCCTCGTTCGGTCACACGGGGGAGGGACCATGCCCTGAAACACGCAGTCTTTCATCCACAGAAAAGATCTGTAAAATGGAAGTTCAGTGCCCCGTAGGTGCCTGGGACTGGACAAATCGCCCCTGCACTGAGTCCTGTGTCCTAAAAAGTGACAAATTAGTATTAACGGCAACATTTAAGATGCTGCTGCTTCCAAGTGAAAGAGCAGTTAATAGCTTCGCAGAGCTGGGACGTTAATCCACCGGTGTAGCCAGCATGTTTGCTAGCAGAGGAAAAGGTGCTGCCTTCACTGACCAGGTTGGGAACGTTGGCGTGCTCTTTCTCGTGCCGTAAGGAAGATCTTTTCATGCTTGCCACCTCTGGGGATAAAATGAAAACAAGGCAATTCGTTAGCAAACATGGTAATCAAAGCCTGTATCCTGCTAAATACAGCAGCACTGATCCCCGCAGCCGCTTTAGGTGATAGAGCAGTCTGAGATGATAAAACGTTAGGTCATGATTCCATTTATAAGCAACTTTCTTTTCAAAGTTGGACTTTTCTTAGTATTTTAGTAACGCAGCCATGAAAGAGATCTTAATTTCATCACAATCGCCCAACTTCTCCCGCTTATACTGCCGTCTCCTTACGTTTACATGGGATTTTTCACAATCAAGGGCATTATAAAGACTCTTGTATGGTAATGTGCAGGTATTTATACTTAACCGTGTTTCTTTCATGGGCCACTAAGGTGCAGCCAATTTTGAGCCAGAAGGTTTAATAGTACAGACAGTAATTTTGGGCAAGACACAAAGAACAGAGACGCCATTTCTCAACTACTCAAATTGGAACAGGGCCAGCTTCTGACATTATTACTTTTTCCTGAAGCATTCCCAGAGAATAAGTTAAGACAAAGATAGTTGTTTTCCGATGAAAAGAAGACAAATAGGCTGGACTGATGGATGAATTAATTTTCAGTGTCTTTTCTTCCTAGAATTGTGAAATGCATGGGAAGAAAACAATCTAAAAAAGTGTCATGAACGTCACAGAGTTACTTCACGTCTCTGTTTTTCTGTTCCCATGCTCTGTCTTTAATATTTTTGGCTGTCCTAGACATCTCCAGTCCAGACAACTGTGTCTCTCACATTCATTACACTTGTAAATTATGAAAAATGATTGGCAGTGCTGCAAAATAAACAGCATGGCTAAGAATCTCAAACGCCATTTTATAGAACTCCTCGAGTGATTCAGAAACTTCTTTCCCACCAAAAGCTGCAGTACACTTTACAATTTTTTTGTCAAATGGGAGATGTTTACTGCATTCAAAAACCCAGTGGCTTTTAAGAATTTAAGCCCCTTAGGCTGTGCAGAAGTTTTGGGGACCTCGTTAACCAGCAATAATTTTGAAATGTTTGGTCTGTACGAGGAATGTGGAGCTGGCATTTCACTCAACTCTTTTTCTTCCACATTGCAGCTGTTCTCCAGCTCAACACAAGTTCAAGGCGAGATCCGGCTGAGAAAGCCGGGGCTTTGTTACTTTTCTGGTCACAGGGGAGAATCACAGCTGTGGGTAAGTCATGCCAGAGGCCCTGCTACCGCGGCCATGGGACCACCAGCATTCTCTTCCTCTCCTGTCTCTGTGACATCCTCACATTCAGTGCCAGGACATCCGCTCACAACATTAATTAAAATTGGCAAAGACGGAGTGTTATTGCTAACGTGACACTGTTTGAAGTGTATGTAAGCGCAGGCAGAGGTCAAAAGATGTGAATGGCTGACAATTGTACTCCCTTTGACAGCAGGGCAGAATTAATCTTCCTGAGTGCTGTTAGGCATCCTGTTTGGGCTTCATGTTCAATGGCAAGAAGAATGTAGCTTCAGGAGGTAATTTATCTGAGACAACGGTTTTGGGACAGGTTCACTCAGAAATTGCTAGATTGTTTGCTGAGCGGGTCCGAGATGGCTGCAAAGGGCTTAAAGGCTGCTGGGCACCCCCTGCTCTGAAAAATTCAGGTAACGAAGTACCCTGTGACAGAAAGTAAAAAATGATCTGTAACAGGACCAGGGGAAGAAGGCATTTATGTATGCACGCTAAATAAAGGATTGTAAGTGTTGCGCAGAACCTTGAATTGAATTACATGCGGCTGCAGCAAAGGAAGAAATCAGTCTGAGGAATACTCCCATTTAATAGCTTTTATTTAAGTTAAATTCACAGTATTTCAAATCCTAGCCAAAATGTTCTCAGTATTTAATTTTTTTATTTTCCTTACACTGTGATTCAGCAATTAATAACACTGGAGCTGTTCACTGCTCCATTATCAGCAATACAAATATAATTTGAATCAAGTGTAAACTAGTATTTCTTTAGCTAACAGTATTATTATGCTCTTATTTCCCTTGCAAGCTGGGAAGAGCAAACAATACCTGATCTGGCATAGGGCCAGGTGATACATGAGGAATCCGTCATCATTTTTTGAACCAACTTCAATCGACGGATGGAATTTATATTGGGTCAGTGCTTTGCGACGTACAGTTGTAGTAGGGCTTCATTCAGTTCAAAAGTTTTGAAGCTAGATTTACTTATCGTTAAACCATGGTCTTAGAAACTCTATGTTTCTTTGTCTGGGAAAGCGTATTAGACCTGCTCAGAACAAATGATCGAAGCTTAAGACCCTGCAAGGTTACTCTGGGTGGTATTTTCTGTGTTGGCCTTAAAAACCCCAAATTCTGATAGGTGCATCAGCAAAGTATTACCCTGATGGACCAGAAGGCAATATAATAATGCTGCATAACATTGCCTCGGCATCCTCATGCCCTGTTACAGTGCATAAAGGAATAGTAGTCTTGTATAAAAGCAACTTCTGGCTTTGTGTTTTTGTGGTTTTCTGCATAGATTGTGGTGGCAGAACGGTAGGATTTTACTAGTTAACGTCAACCATCTAAGGATGAATGTGGCTGTGCTAACAGCCTTTGGATTTGTTCATACCGTCCAACCCGTTCTCACCTATATCCTGGCTGGCCTTGTGAATTTTCAAAGTGGATGTGAGAGGGTCAGATGTTAGCACAGGGAACTTACAAAGAGGAAAGTTTCACCCATAGGAAGACGCGACTGCAACTTCTACACACATTCTGGCTATTTTACTAGGCGGGGGGCTGCTCTCTGTGCTGAGTAACTTCAAATCTGGAGCAGAAACACTTTTGGGAACTGTATTTAGGCAGCTCTCTACATCTTTAGACACTTTAGTGCTTTAAAAACCTGTCCCTAGAGACCTCATGTCCTGGGAATTTAGCATTCATTGTTAATATGTTCAACTATTACTCTTTAAAGCTCATATTCTCATTGTTTCACACAAAAATGTGCTGTCCAGCATCTTGCTTTCCCACATCCTAGTTCCCAAACCTTCTCCTCCTCCCTTCACCATCACCACAAACAAACAGTATTGTATCTGTCGTGAGAAGGCCTCAATCTCCACCCAACCTCACCACACATTCCGCGTTCAGATCTTGCTGCTTCTGACCTCTCTCCATAGCCGACATCCCTCTTTTTCTTTCCAACCCCATGGCTAAATTATCTTACCCTCTTCTGCTTAGACTGCTGTACCATCGCAGCCTTCCAGGAGTACTCATTGAAAATACCACTAGAAAAGCCTTGTCCTCCAGTGCACTCAAGTCAAAGTCCTCTTCCACCACCTTCCCTGTCTTCCTATGTGCTCTTATATCAAAAATACATTTCTCGGCTCCGCTGCATTCGTCTTTTGTAATGCTGCTCATTATCTGTGTCAGTCCCCTCAGCTTTATTTTCCCATGTATAAGTGTCTCATCAATCGCTCTAATGCCTTCTTCATGTGGTCTCTGTGTGCCGCAAGACACTCGCCAAACTCACCTGCTAGGCTGTCTGCTTAACGTGAGTTTTCTTGATTTGTTCTTAAAAACAAATAAATGCAATTTTGCTGGTTCTCTTTTCCAAAGATCGATTTGGTTTTTATTCCATCCACCTGGCCACCTAGAAAGCATCTAGCAGGCAACAGTTACATTACCAGTAAAGCCAAGTTTGCTATCAAAACCTTCCAGCACAGCAAAACGCTCCTGATGAGCTTGATTTACACAATAAAACACAACCTTTCCCCTCAAATACTGAATTAAAAATGCAGCTTAAGTTGTCAACAAGCTTGCTGTTTGTTTCTGGACCTCTCCAGGAGGTTTCAGATGGAAGGCCAAGACGCACTCTTCTTGTGTCCTTTCCAGCAGAGCAGTAGAAAGTGTACTTTCCAGACCAGTATGATGGTGTCATGGAAGCGGTGGCAAGAGGAGCCAAGCGTAACGCACCACAGCTGTCCTGGCTTCGCTAACACAGCAGGACCAAAGAGCTTAATTTCGTAATCCGATCAACAAATTAGCAGAGTGGAGGAAGAACAACCGTGAATGTGTTTGAAAGCCCCAGTGGTAGCTGGTTTGCCATCAGCTGGGCAACTAGGACTGTCAGGGCTGTGTCATGGTGGCAGGTATCTATTTATCTGGTTCGATATCCCAGGAAACGTCAGATGGATCAGCCTCAAAGTGTCCCATCTGCTATCAGGTCCCTGGTAGTGACCATAAGGAAGAAGATGAGCCCTGTAAAAGGTCATTGTGGATAATCTGTTCCAAGAGCTGTCTTTTTAGTCTCTGGAAAATTAGAGACTGGTTTAAGCCTTTAGAGTAGGTCTACTGTTTTGGATGAAATGTTTCTCTTTAATTCTATCCACAGGCAATACAGTAAAGTGACCGCCTGGTTTTGAGGGTAGGTTTTTGCCTGTAAGGACTTCTGCTGTCTAACAGGGTGTTGTGTTATGTGGCTTTCCCTTTCTGAGCTTCCAGGTTTACTACTTTCTCCTTTGACTTGGGCATGCCGTGAGACCTCCATATCGTTCCTGAGGAACACACGCTTTCTCACAGTCCTCCCCAACATCTTCAGAGAGTTTTTTCCATATCTCTGAGCATTCAAAACTGCTATTCTCTACGTTTCCTTGAGTTCACATCATCTGCAAAATGGCATGACCAGTACCGTCATCACAGGGAACAGGCTTGTTTTTCAATCACATAATTAATGCAGAGGGATTACACTTAATATTTCTGATTCTGCTTTTCCATACAATCCAGCAAAGACAAATTCAGAACTAGCTGCATTCTTTCAGTCAAAGGTTGGAATTACTATTCAAGTATGATTAATCTGTCCAAATCCCCTGATATCATGCTTGTTTTCATTATAATCGTGTACAGTCTTCCGCGGACAAAAATTCAAGTGGTGTCTGCTTGGACCAGAGTGTTGCAATGAAAGTTGTTTGTTTTTCTCTTCTGAGCAGCATAAACATGAACAACAAGCAGGGCCCCTTGGTCTCTGAAGCGAGGTGGGGTAGAGGACGCCTGTATTTCCCTGCTGTCATCGTGGGATGTGCTGCTGGCTGAAGCTAAACGGTGGTGTTACCCCATAAATAGTATATTATGGGAGGGAGGGAAAGAAGAAAGTGCTTGCAGTCTACCTAGGTGTTTATATAGTCTTAATATTTGAGAGAAAACAGATTCGGGATCTTCCATGAACCGAGACCACATGACATGATGTGTATGCTCTCCCATTTACAGGGAAACATCAAGTGTATCGGGTCACACTGTGTCTTGGTTCTTGTCCTAAAATCCCACTGCTGCAAAGTGTGGTGATATTGGTTCTTTTCTCGAGGCTACTGTAGCTCCGGCAGCAAAATCCCTTTTTATTAGATTTTGCCAGTGATGTTCATTCATTGAACGCTTAAATGTATCTCTTAAAACATAAGCTACTCCATTTTGTTCAAGATGTGGGCAACCTTCCTTCTGCACGGTGGGAAGCTGTAGATAGTTACCATTAGCTTCTGCAGTTCTCCCCATGAATGAAGGAGAAATTGAGGACTCTCTTCCCTAACGATTACATCCAACAGCTTAAGAAAACAGCGTTTGAAGGGGCAGTTGCAGGCCAGCCCAAGCTTTGTAGATCTAAATCTCAACATCAGCTGAATACCAGGCAGCGGGCAGGATTGCAGAGGGCTTCTTTCCATATTTCAAAGCAAGTCTCTCTGAAATGGTGTCTGCAAATAGTTAAATACCCCTTTCTTTTTGTCTCCTTACAAAATATCCCTTTATCCACAAGAAGCGAGAGAGGTAGTTGGTATTTTTTGCAAAACTACATCTTGTCTTTCTGCCCATGCTAAAGCTTTACTAGTTTAGACATATGAAATAATTTGAAATCTTTGCAGATGTCTTCTAGTCCTGACCAGGACCTCTAATGGAAACCAGTTAAATCGTATCCAGAAAGTGCAAATTTTTCCTGCAGGCTCCAAGGGAGTTAAAGGCAGCTGGGTTGAGTGGGATTATTTATATTGCTGCTGTGTAAAGCCAGGCGAGATGTGTCCTCCTCTGCTAGTAGACTTTCAAAGTCATTGACTTCTTAACTACTAACAGACACAGTGTGGTGTTTGGCGAGTATTGGCACCTACTCAGACTTCTTCAACAACCAATTCCCCACATGAAAGCCTGAGGCTAAGAGAGGAAATCTGTGTTTAAGACTGGTGTAGAGCAACTTTCAGAGCTGGAGGGATGTGGTTTTAACCCTAAATTCCGGTAAAGTAGGAAAAGAACTTGAAAAGTTATAGATATCAACAAAGAAAGATGAGGTGCTCCACAACGTAATATTTTAGTTTCTCTTTTGTGCCTAGTAAAATATGATATATATCACATCCATGATAAATGTGCATGAGCATTCATCTTTTGACAACCCCATGTCCTTGCATCTTATTGAAAGCTAAAAAACTTTAAGAATATGGATAGTTTGCAAGACTGAGTTCTTCACTATGACAAATAACTTGTTCCTACCATATAAACTGTTTCAATATCATTTTTCTACAGTGATTACGCCATGGCTTAGATTTTAATCTATCTTTCCTACTTACACTATGATCTCATCTGCATGGAATTAACCCCAGAAGAAATGCCTGCTCTTTTAAAAATTGTATTAATTTATAACGAATATTAGCATTTTCATTTTTATGCGTTCATTGTAAATGGCCCTGGGCTTCAAACAAGACATCTCATTCCAGAAAGTACAGAATCATGAAAAATAAGTCCAGTCTGGGGCTTTTCCCAAACTACTCTTCTTTTCTGCTCCTGTTTTCAGAAATCCATGTCATTCCTTGTCCAAAACCTAGTGCTCTGCACTAGTTCATCGCTTCATCTCTGACTTTAATTCATTAATGTGACTTTGCTACTTCAAGCCAAGGTCCTAACTCTGAATACTTCGTTACTGGGGGTGAGGAGGGTCTTAATTTCATCCTCTTTGGCTAACTCTAGTGGCAGCTAGAGCTGTTAAAGCTCCACAGATGTGTTTGAGATGCTGTGCAAGCCCTTCCCTCACTGTGTTCACTGTCTCCCCACCTCCCTCGAGCTCCCCTGCTCTTGGATCCTTTGCCCCATCCCAAAATCACAGCGGTGGCCGCAAGGAGACTTTTCTCCTGCAGGAAGGACACACTTCTCAGTCGCACGTTTTCCTGTGCTTTATGCAAAGAAAGTGGGGTTTTTTGGGACCTTAACAATACTAAAAGGATTAATAAGAAAAGGGGGGAGCTGTAAACAAGATATACAGAGACACAAACCCAGCGGGCAAGCATAATGAGGCTAAAGATGAGAAACAAACTTCATCACTTACGCTAATTGATGGGCTGTCAAGATACTGCAGGTGACCTGGGACTTTGTGATTGATGTGGATGCGAACCCTCAGGTCCTGGATGTCGGGGGGTGTTGGTGAAACTGCAAAATGGTGAAGGAGTGTGCAGGGAAAGAGGATCAGGGAGGAAAAAATGAGGAATAGCCAGAAAACGGTATACAAGGGGCCAGTTGGGTGTAAAACAGGGCTGGTCACTACGCTTGTCTGACCCAACCCCACGCCTGTGTCACCACAGTCCATCTGTCTTCTTATCAAAACCTTTCTTAACTAGATCTCTGCGTAACCTCACATCTCAGGGATGAAATGTGTCTAACCAGGAACAAGTTACGGTTAGACTCAATGATCTTAAAGGTCTTTTCCAACCACATGAAATGATTCTAAGTTTGCTCTTTCAGAAGAAATTCCTCGCTTTAACCCCTCCAGCTTTATGATTTCTTTTGCTGTTGACTCTGGTGGCAACTTTTTATCTCATGTTTGCTTCTCTGGATCGATGCAGAAGCCCGTGACTCTGCCTGGCTGCTCAGGTTTGGCATCCTGGAAACGCGCTTCACCAATGCTTTATACCCTTGTTGCCATACGTATACGTTATTGAAGTTGTTACGTGCTGAACGCAAGTCTGATGAGGTCGTGGTTACACCTCTGATGACCTTCAGGAGCAGCAGCATCTGCTTAATCCTCTTCTGAATCGTGGCATGGGGGAAGGATAAGAATATAGTGTACGAAAACTTTTAGTAACTATCCGGGCTAACGATTCAGCTCGTAGTCTACTCCATCCTCCTTACGTGCATACCACTACATCTCCAAAAACATGGTTTAGAGAGAACCATCTATAAATACCAAGCTTGGAGCCCTTATCTGGTTTCTTCTCAACATCTCTGCAACCCCCAGGAGGCCTTTGGGAAAGGCATCGCCTCTGGTAGGCAACGCACCCAGTCCGTTAGCATAGGACGTTCGTTGCGAGTATTTATTTTCTCATGATGAAGAGAGGAAAAGCAAGCATCCTCCCAACAAGGACAAGCTGTGGGTGCTTCCCCAAGAGCGGCGGCCGCCTTTCTCCAGCCCCCAGCAGCAACAAGGTCCTGCTGCCATGCTCCCCACGCTGGGCTTTTCCCCCAAACTCACTGTAAAGCCAAGCCAAAGCTTTCACAGTCTCAGCCACCCGCAGACGGGAGAAGACTTGCGAAATAAGCCCCAGCCCGCTCACAAACATGCTTTTTTCCCCCCAGCTTTTAGTCCACTCTAATAAGCTATTTCCTTCGACCGCTTGTAAAGGTCAATGGGAATTTTCCTAAATCCATTACAAGGGAGGAAACGTGGTTTCTATCAAGCCTTTTCCAACCTAAACGATTCTATGAAAACTTCATATTTTGGACTTAAGTTGGCAGAATTGGTGGAAAAGGGGTGGGTTTCCTGCCCAGAGGAACACCCTGATGATGGGTGCGAGCCCCATTGGCAGCACCATTGGTTCTGCACAAGGCTTTTAAAGTCCAATTTTCCAACTGACCATAATTTACAGCTTTCAACAGCAATCGGCGGTAAGCTTAATTTTACAGATATCAGCTTTAAAGATGAATGTACAGAAAGGATTTTTCCTGCACCCTGCCTATCATTTGTTACACCGTCTGGCAGCAAACAAATGACATTATGCACATTTTTTTTTTTTTTTTACCCTGGGGAAAGGAAAAAGGAGACAACCCCCATATTATAGACATATATGTGCTCCTAGAAAGTGATGGTAGAAAGAGCCATACAAATCTTCCATTCTCCTTTTCATTATCAGAGAATTAAAAAAGGGAGCAGAATTAATTTTGCTTTAAGAGAAATCTTCCGGGGATGTTATTGGGAGACAAAAGGGGTTGCGTCCAAGTCTCCAGCTGGAAATCTTACAGCCTCGTGTTTTGTCAGTTGCTGCAATTTTGTGGTTATTTGTTCCAGTAGAAATAACTCTTGCCTCCTAGGATCTGATTTAATAGCCTAAAATAAAGGCTTGTGACAAAAATCTACTAGTTCTCTGTGAGAAAAGGCTGCAACGCTTCTCACCAATGGCCTTACAAACGGAGAACTGAAATTCCAAGAAGTCAGGAAACCCAGAAGTTAAGACCCAAAGCAACGCTGAGGCAGAAACCCCCTTTTGTGGTTTCATCAGTGCTTCCCCCTCCATCCCCATTACCCCAAATGGAAAAGGAGCTGAATTTCCAAAAAATCCCAGCGGAGATCCCCTGCAAGCCACCAAGCTCCACACACCCCACCCATCCGGCTCCTGCTAGATTCCTTGGCAGTAAAGTCACACTTCCAGAAACTTCAATATGGAGCAATTTGTCTTGTGAAGCTCCAGAGCGGCTTTCGGAAAGGCAGGATCCTCTCCGGCTACACACCGCAAATGCAACAGGGGCTCATATGCATCATCAGGGTGTTCCTCTGGGCAGCCTTACCACATCCTCGTTTCCACCAATTCTGCCAACTTATGTCCAAAATATGAAGTTTTCATAGAATCATTTAGGTTGGAAAAGACCTTTAAGATCATTGAGTCTGACCATCAACCTTAACGCTGCCAAGTCCACCACTAAACCGTGTCCCTAAGCGCCACGTCTGTATGCCTTTTAAATACCTCCAAGGTGTCACGGAGGTACGCTAAGACTAACCCAAATAAGGGACAAACTCCAACAACTTTATTCCACAAAACAGCCAAAACCACACAACAGAAACCAACGAGAAACAGGGGTAAAACCAAAAATCAATCAACACTCCGGTAACATTTAACACGTAACAGGTTCGAGGTGTCCATCGGGATATTGTTACTACACGTCAACACACACAGGAATGGTGATCCAAAGTGCGCGCTCACACTCAGAAGGGGAAACTCTCTCATGTGGGGACCCAGAAGATGTAATTGCTCACCCGGGGGAAGGGGCGAGGGCTCACTCTAGGATATATCCAGAAGAAATCACTCACCAAAAGGAGGTGAAGGCACTCGATCATAGAATCATAGAGTCATGGAATGGTTTGGGTTGGAA
>VYZW01036472.1:7069-18089 GCA_013401315.1 Balaeniceps rex
CTGCAACCAAAACTTTTTCTGTGTTACTAAAGTGAACACTTTCTGTTTAAAGTAAGTATAATGCTTGAGAAGATGCACTGGGAGAGTGAAATCGAAAGCCTGGCCTGTGAAGCCTCTCTGCCACAATTTAGCAATATTTGTGCTGCATTTACTTGCTCTTGAGCTTTTTGCAGGTAAAAGATTAGTAAAGAGCTCTCCTTAACAAAATCATTCAATCAGTAGCAAGCATAGGCAGTATCAAATGTGCCCTCTACCTCAAATACCGTGGGGCTCTTTCTTCTGATACCTCTTCCCTCAGTTAACTGGAACTGCTTTGAAAGGGCTTTCTGTTCTCTGCTCTCTTGTCAATTTGAATGCCAGGAAATGAGCCCCCTTTGTGAGATTAATTAATAGCAGGAGCTGATCGGCCCAAGCCCAATTGCCACGCAACAGAGCTGTAATTGCTACTTTGTGGAAAGGAAAGAAAAAGTTTTGGTTGCAGTTTAAGAAGAGGGTTTAAGGAAAGTTCTTTGAACTAGAGGTCTCAGTGCACTGGATTAAGGCAAGAAGCAAGGAGGCCTTTGAAGTTTGTTAAGAGGTTTTGGAGGAGAAAAAAGTTGGGTGGCAAATGGGAGCTGGCAACATCAAAAGCATTTAGCACCATTCCTCACCTGCTTGTATTCAGAGCAGGGACCACAGGCTGAAGCATCATTTGCTTGCAGTTTAAATGGTCAGTTTGGGGCTCTGTTTGTTTTGATCAGAAACTGTACCATGTATGTCAGTATGTATGTAAGAGCTGTTACACCTGAACATATGAAAACTACATATACCCCAGCATATGTACATACATATGCATTACTTGTACAGGTATACACAATCACTGAGTTCAATATAGTAATTGACATCTGTCATTTTTTCTTCCTATCACTTATCAATTATTGCTACTTTGTTAATTACTTGTGCACTGACATACTAGTAGTCACTGGTTACTGATATTACCGATCCCACATTTGATTAAAGGCTTATTAGATGCAGGTTTTTCTAAATGACTCCAAGATTACATACATGTATATATTTGGCAATAACTCAAAAGCTAAGGTCATCTTCAGGCAAAATCTGACCCACAGAAACTGGACACAAGTGCCTTGCAAATGCCTAGGCCATAATCAGGCATGGCAGAAACCTTGGCATGGGCTGGCAATACAACCTGTGTGAAAAATTAACATCCTTCACCTTTTCAACATTTAATGGCAAGGATGCAACTTTACAAGCAACAATGTTTACAATGGCAAGGATGCAACTTTACACAGCTCTGAGTCCAGCAGGACAAAGATCCTGGAAAACTGCCCTAATGGAGGCTGGGGGATTACCTTGGAGCCAGGGGATCTCCAAGCGCTGCAGAGCCAGTGATCTCATTCTGCTCCACACCCCACTGCAGGGCCCATGGCCACAGCATACGTACTGGAAATCCCTTGGTGGCACAAAAGCACCTCGGAGGCTGTTACAAGCCAGTGGAGCTTAAAGCAGCCTTGAGGTGTTCTGAATTATACAGACGAGATGCTGTCAGTCCTGAAATGCAGAGAGGGCAAAGGTGGGGGAAATCTGCTTTTGTCCACTTCCTCAGCATCTGTCATTTACACCACTGAAGTCAATGGGTCAAATTCACATCTCATGTGATCTGAACGTAGCCAGTGATTTCTGGACGAATTTGGCCCCGTATCTATATCCTCTTAGTACCAGGACAGTGCTACAAATTAAACCACAGATGTCTTGTCACAAACTTGATGATGTACTTTAAACCATTTGCTCTCAGAGGGTGGTGACTGTCTTTTTTGTTCTCTGTTTCTGCAGCACCCAGTAGAAAGGACTTCCATCACTGTAAATGGTGCTTCTAGTCAAACATGCAATCCTCACAACAAACAGGTCTTTATGCTGCTAATTGGGGTGGCAGGATGAAATTTCAGAGTGACAACAGTTTGAAAATCATTTAGATCTCAGCTATCTGCCTTACAGTTCAGGAATAATAAGAAAAAGGTTTTCTTTTTTTATTTCAGGAATTGCCAGGGTCTGTGGTTTTGTATATTTTCCCCTTTTCAATCTCATGTATAAAAATAAAATAGAAAACAAAATGTGCCTTCAAATAAATGTCAATAGGTATTTGAACTCTTTCTACACCTCTCAATCCAACCCTTCAAGACTGTATTTGATCAGCACTTTTTCTCCTCCCCCCTCCCAGTTCGTTGTATTTCTTAAAAGGGTACAATTAAAAGATAATGTGAAAAGAAGCCTTGGTGAAAAAGAAATTCAGACAGAAAAACATTTTAGTGGTGAGGGCTTTACTGAGATTATAAAAGAAAACTTACAAAAAAAAAAAAAAGGCAAGCCACTTTAGGCAGGATTCATCTTACCTAAGCCTTTGCCTTCTCCAGCCTCAACTAGGCTCCCTCTGCCTCCAAAGCACAAACCTGCCACTCTAAGACAGGTGGGATAACTTGCCCTTTGGGCATGGCTGTGCCTTTCCAGTGTCTACAGAGGGAGCCTGAACACCTGACTTTGGGCAGCACATTTCGAAGCAGTTAAGGGTGGGGAGAGGAACGCCTCTCCTAGCAAGGTTGAGAGAGAGGAGTCCAAACACTGCCAGATGCACTGGAAAGATGTGTTCCTTGATTCTCATTCATTAATGGCTGATATAAATTTTAGCTTATTCTTGTAATTGTTTAGAAGAAAGCCCTAGAGTCAGATATACGCATAAACAATATCACAAGATAGAGTGCAGTAGAGCACGTTCTTCATGTTGTAGTCTCATGAATCAGTTTTCAATGTTATTGATGCAGGGTGCACATCTGCCTTCAGATCTACCATTTTTTTAATTCAAAGTACTGCACAAAATAAGGAAGGCCTCTTGAACTGCAATAATATTTGTTCCATCCTAAATTTGTGGGTGCACCCCAAAAATACTTATGGTGGGTAGTTTACTGGTTCTGCATCCTCTCTTTCTCCACTTGCTCTTTTTCCTGTTCTACCATTACACAGCCTCCCCGCTGTCCTGCTGTCCTCTCCTCAGAGCAAGAAAGGAGTGATTGGAGTCTTCAGCATCTCTACAAGTTTATCTGCTTATACGTCACACAGTATATATGACACCAGAAGGGTGTTTCTTTCCCATACAATAACCAAGAAGCAGGCAAATATAAAAATTAAAGGAAAAAACTAACCCTGAGGCTGACTTGGATGAGCTACAGTAACTGTAAATATTGGTTTGGAGAATGTTATGCCACTGACTTCTAAATTTATTTGCTCAGCTCATTTAGGCCATCTTTCATGTTATATTTCAGCTTCTCATCTACTAGAGGGTGACTTACTTGGAAGCCAAGCCTTGAAATGCAATTCTGACTTTTCTAGGAGACCGTAGGGAGGCCAGATACAAACGCAAGTCTTCAAGAGGCACTAGTTTTTCACCTTATCCTCACCTGAAGCTTAGGACATATAAAATTCTCAGACTTCAATATCCCAAGGTCACATTACATGTCACAGTAAATTTTACTTACCTTAGGCAAAACAGTGATGTAGATCTTTATTTAAACATACAAATTAATTCACAAAATGTCTACAAGATACCCAAGCCCATCCATATATCATTGTTTTTCAGTGAGTTTTTCTATAATTACATCTGTTAACAAATGTAGCAAATTCAATTAAATTTTAACTGGCAGTGCATGGAAGCAAAGCAGGTTCACTTTTATTATGTCAAACACCTTATTTTATGCCATGCATGTTAAGGTTTACCACTCCTTAAGGCTTGCAACTGCAACATTTTAACTGATATCTGGAGGCTTGTAATTGTATGTGTGCACATCAATTATGGATTGGATTCAGCATTTTCAGATAACTTCACCAATCACAAAGTGAGCCCAGTGGTCTCCTGGCATTTTCGGAGCAGTTTGATTACAGGTGTAATACATACAGTCTTGTTAACTCTCAGTGATGAGGGATTCCCTTCCCTGCTGGGTTCTAGCTGAGGCACTGACCATTGCTTTTCACTAACAATTTCTATCTGTTCCCAAGAGATGTTTTAACGAGCCCCTCCGACATGGCCAAAGGCAAGAAATGTTCTCTGGGCCAGAGAGGTGAAGAGCTAAAGCTTAGCCTACTAGGCAAGCAATAATTAATAAGGCATTTTTGATTCATCTCAATTCATTAACAAAGTTACTTTTTTTTTTATTACTGCTAAGCAACACAACGTTAAGTCTGTCACATTACTCACAAGTATTGAATGAAAAATTTGTGCCAATGTACGCAAAAAAAAAATTAATTTATGACAAAAATAAATGAATTTAGAATACTAATTGGGAGAAAGCAACTGACAGATACAGTGAAAGATTGATTTTAGGGGGAACAGAGAAATCTGTTTTCTGTTTATTTTAAGGACAGGGAACGAATACTGATTAGAAATGTATAGCCAGTTAGGTTAATGCAGCATTTGGTTAGGTTAGTACAGGATGTTAGATTTCTCTAAAATTTTCCCCAAACTTGTGGCTATCTGCGACTCAGGCAGAGTGACAGTGGGGCGGCGGTCTGTTGGGATTAATGGCAATGGTTCCTTGAGACCCTTAGACTCTGTTGCCCTGACAAGCAGTTTGTCAGATCACAAACAGTGCTTCTTTCCATAGAAAGTACCATTGCTTGTTATCAGCAATAACCAATTTACGAGGGGCCAAACTTCTACTGGAATAATCTAAATAAACTACCTAGAGCTGATTAAGAGATTGTCCAAATTTTTGTTTTCATCAAGTCAGGATCTTGGGAGAGACAACCAGCTTTGATAAGTTGCTGGGTATTTTGTTTTCTTCCTCCTTTCCCCACACTGAGGATAAAGAGAAAGACATTGCCAGGAAGAGGAGTAAAAAGAAATATTAGTTAAAAAGAGAGTGCATCAAAACCGAAGCTCTTTAGAGATATGGAAGGGGCATCAATCACTTCTGTGGGCACATTAAGCTGTTACATATTATAGCCATCTCGGTTTAAGTGGTGTAAGGCTCATCTCATTTGCATTTGTTGTGTTACAATCTTGCTTCAGGCCTGTCTCCACAGTGAATAAGGTGGCTGTGCAAGGCAGCTTGTGGCTGGCATAAAGGATATGTCAGAGTCAAGCTGCTTCACTAATCAGCTTTGCTGGGGCAGATACATGATAGTCTATGTGAAGAAATTTAGATAATAGTATACAGCATCCACTGGAACTGTATATAGTGTATATAGGGCTTTAGACTAACTTCAAATCCTTCATGGAAAATTTGTAAATACTGCAGCGATGTTCTAGTGACCTCTAAAGGCAGCTGGTTCGTGCTGTGTAGCACTTCTACTTAAACCTCCTGCTTTGTAAGACACATAATGCTAATGTTCCTAAAGGCTCTATGTGGGGAATTTTCCCCAAAATCTGATTTTTCCATTAAACCTTCCACGTTTCATTGCCACATTCCCACCTCCTCACCATTGTCCGCAGCGGCTGCAGGTGAGCCCCCCATCCCAGCCCTCCTGCCTGCCTGCCTGCCTGCACCCCCTCCTCCCCCTCACCCCTCTGCCTTCCTCTCCCCCCTCCCGGATTTGTCACGCCGCCCGCCTGCGCCGGGGGCCAAGCCAGGGCTGCGCGCCCAAGCTAACAGCAGTCACAACTCGCATGACCCTCCCCTGGGGCTCGGCGGTGGTAGCCGGCGTCTTGTGCTGTGGTCTCGCTTTCCGTTCCTCCTCTAAACAACTTGGCATTATCATCAACTTTCCTGCATCCAGCAGGCCAGGCCAGGGGCTTTATTAACATAGAATAACAGTACCTCGCCACAGGCCAGCCAGCATGGGTGCTGCTCCGAGTCGAGTTTGACTGCAGTGTTAAGTTGGCTAAAAATGTAAGTTTTTATAGACGTTACTCTTCTGTTTCACATTTTCTTTTCCTTTCCTTTTCCCTTCGGTGATTCTAAAATGACGTTTATGAAAGAAAAAAAAAGCAAGAAAAGGAACAAGAAAAAGAAGGCTAGAGTCGAGATTCAACTGCCCTCCCTCAACTCTTTCTGGCACGGCGTTTCCAACTCTCTGTAGCACAGCGTTTTTCCCAGTGTCATTCCCCTTCAAGCTCAGCTAGCAGGTCTAGTGTGTCATTTTCCTGAGCGCCAATTTGCAAAGATGGCCAGATCAGAGTCAGAAACCTTCCCCTGGCTGGGCAGGTTGCTCCTGTCATGCACCTCTTCTGTCTGTTCATCTCCTCCGCTCAGCAGCTCTGATGGTGAGCATGAGACACCGTGCTTTGTTTGCTTCAGTCATGATTAAACAATTAGGCTGGACATTTGGGTCCATTTGGACAACGGTGCATGCGCACACACACACAAATTAAATGTCCGACGATAACTAAGCTGTAGAGTATTTTGCATGCAGGTGAATTCTGCGGAATAATAGATCGGGAATGTTTTTTCTTACTCCCCTATTGAAGGTAAGGGGAGCGGTTTTTAAAACAACCTCCTCCTCTCCACCATCACCACCACCAAAAAAACCCCGCTCACATGATGAAAGACCTATAAAGTTGAATAGTTGGGAGATAATAACTCTAACGGTAAAGGTCCCAGCATACGTATACCACCCTGCCTCTGGCAGTAATCCTGGCTTTGGGGATCTGAAATTTCCTAAAGATGTATTAGTGTCTTATACACATGTGCTCTTGTGCACTCATAATCCTTTTCACTAGCTTCTTAGCTGCATGCTTTGTATTTAAATTTTCCTTCTGACCAAGTAAATCCCTTTGGATGAAGTGACAGGAGCTTTTCAGCACCCATAGCTGGGTGACAGCTGGTGTAGAGGCTCTGAAAGACTGCAAAGTGTTCCTTACTAGCTTTCTTCAGGACCAGTGTCAGCCACCAGCTGAGCGATTTGTTAGCTCCCCTTTGGGCATCAGTCAGCTGAAGAGGCTCACATTAAAGGCTAAAGTAATACAATGGATATTAATATAAAAAAAACAATATCTGTGCTCCTGGCTTTACTGTGCTTTTAATTAGGTGCTTATTCATTATATGTGAACACGGTACATTTTCATTGATTCAGGAAACCCTTTATTACTACTGTATGAAGTATATATGCCGGCCTCGGAAACACACTGTTAAAACTTTGGCTTGAAAGACGTAATTGTCAGAAGCCTTTCTAGGAGCAGCACAGCGGTTAAAGTAGTTTACTTACAGATCACAGAACAAGATGTTTGTATTTATTTTCCCTCAAGTAAAGTTTCCCTGCAAATGTCCAATGTGTAATATATTCTGTTATTTAATTCTAGATTTGAAGGTTTGCTTCTCAGGGGTTCTGGCAAGTTTTTGCTATTGGAATTAGTAATGAGGAGCGCTGGAAGTGTGGAAGTAAATCGTGCAATATAATCAGGCTGTTAAAGGAAAAGCAATCCAAAAATGGGACTATTTCAGAACCAAACTAGGACTGGATGGAACGTTGCAGGATGCTGCCTGCACAGCTTTTTCTAAGGAGGTGCAGGCACAAAGGCGGGGGAGAAATTCTTCACCGTTTCTCCAACAAGTAAAGCAAAGATTAATTCAAAAGAAGTCAATTTTAAAACACAGTAGCTTGTATGATAAAATTTTTAATTATTTATTGATCTCTAAGGAGATTAAGTACTGAGCTAGGTAAAACTCCCACAGCATTCAAGTTGTTTTGCTTGAGTAAGGACTGTTGGCTTAGACCAAAGACTTATGAGAATTGCTTTATAAAAATAGTAATTAATATCCAATACTTTGTTGGTGTGCCACCCACATATATTTGTGAAAGCATCTCAGCTTTTAAATAATAATCCAGACCTGTGATAAGCAAACATGTAGAAGTATTTTAATTGTATTTTTTTATCTAAGACACATCATAACAAAATTCTCATTTACAGATTGGGATAAATGGAATTGTGAAGTTTCTTTCTTTGGGCTGTTATGTTTTAATAAAGTTGGGATGATAGAGTGCTTCTCTTTTTCTTATTTTTCCTTGTTCTGGAAATATGGAATGGGGGTTCCTAAAGGAATAAATCAAAATTCCAAAAAGACATATGAACTCCTTCAAAGCTTTGAAACATTATTATTCCTGAAAACGAATAGCTAAATAAAAACTACAGATATCTGAGGCAGTTCCAAATTCAAATTTTGCTCCCAATGACTAAAATCAAACCAAGTTTGGGCCTTTGATTCATGTTCAGTAAAAAACTTAGAAAGTCATTTCTGTAAGAATGCTCATTTTCAAAGAAATATAACAGCTTTCAATATCATGCATTTCACTCAACGTTTCTTTCCATTTTAATCAGACCTGGAGGTTTACTGTCTAATTTTTTTCACTGACAGTTGCTAATTGAATAAGACATATTTTGTAGAAATAATAAAATTCGCAAGGTGCTTCTTATCTGTGAGTGATAGATCACAGAAATGAGGAAGATTATTTAAATGAACTAAAATAAAACATTGTTTTCTGGCTCTTCTTTTTACTTTGGAAACTTAACTAAAGTAATTTACAAAGAAAAAGTGAGATCTTTTTATTTTAAAACCTTTTTCATGCCTCTGCAGAGACAGTTACATACATACCACGAGAAAGTACAATGCAGTTTCAGAGAAGAGATAACATTACCTTTCACAGACCAAATCAGACATATATTTACAGTTCTCACTGCTCCTGCACCCTTTGAATGTATTCTTGCTATTCATTCTTACATCTGGATTTTGACCCTTCTTTGCATACATTTTTCCCACCTCCAAAATATGCTGCTGTTGAGCCAGAAAATAAACACTCACTAAAATCTCAAATTAAGCTTCCACCCTGAATGAATTGCTGAGGGACCTGTTCCTACACTCGCTGAAGTCTGTAGAAGTTTTAATCACAGATCACACAAGCAAATGAGACAAGGGGCCTTATAGTCATAATACCTGGGCAACCTTCTGAGCTGCAGAACTGAAGGCTTTCTTGTAAGTGGTGTAATTCTAGAAATCTGCTAATAATAAAAATGGAATTTGGGAGATTTTTAGTTTGAACTCAGGCATTTCACTTAGGTCATGATCCCAAGCACTTCTTCAGCATGTTTTTCCCTTATGAATTATTAATACAGGGCTTGTAATGGGCTCACAAGTGACTCCAGAGTCCTTATTAGTAAATCATGGTCACAATATCAAACTGAAAAATTCACAGGATGTATAGTAAAGATAATATTTAATCTCTGCAGGATGTTTTTGAGAGAGAAAATATACAATAGCAAAATATAAGGGAGTCTCTATTTCCTCTGAATATTAACTGATGTTCTTCCAATTTGGGTCAATCAAAGTTCCTAAATATTACAAGTTTTTTTCCTTTTTTTATTCCCTGTTTTTAGAAACTTTTTTCTGATTATTTTATATCAGCTTGTTTTACAGTTCACTTATTCACTCTCTGTACAAAACACTGTTGGTGTTTCTTTATTATTATTTTTAAATATACAACATCTTTTAAAAAAATATAGGGCATACCTGTATGTTTGGTGTCTGTTTACATTTTCTGTAATGTAGTCATTAAGCACACAACGTAGACTTAAAGGATGTCAAAACTGACAACCACACTATGATTGATGATGCTGTGCTAGACTAATTCTTACCAGGTGTGGTGTGATGTGAATTCAAATGCAGCTCAGGGTTCTCATTTGTATTAGTAAAGTTGCGCTTTGTCAAAGTTCTGTGACTTCTTAACCCACCAAATCCATCTTCTAATCCAAGTTTTTCTTCGCCTTATTGCTGTATACAATATTTTTCTTCCCCTCTCTCAATAAAGCAATCCTTACATCTTTGTCTCCAGTCCGGGTTTCTTAAGACATCCAGTTCGTGTAAATTCCAGAAAATACCAAGTCTGATGAGGTTATGTTAATTAAGTGTAAAATCTACATAAAGGCTTCCTAAGTGACTTGAGTTAGGTTAGGCGAAATTATGTAGAGTGAAATTCATTCCATCAGCATAAAGCATAAACAGGAGAGCTTTATGTGGATAAGGAGTAAAATCCATGATCTTCAACCAGAAAAAGGGCTACAACACAGACTTCTTTGGTCCCTACATACATTGTCTCCACTGTCATCCCTTGTCACTTGCAGAGCATGGGGGGGGGCAGCATCAAGTTATTATCTCTTGTTAAGTGTCAGTGGTAAATATTGGGTGCTTGCACTTTTGAACAACAAATAGATATTTATGTGGTATCAGGGGGTGATTGACCTAAACTTTTAGGCTTCCGCCCTCCCCGCCCCCCTCTCTCTCTCTCCCTTCTCTACCCCCCCCATTTTTGACTCTGTCCTCGCTGGTACATTGTCATCAGCTGGATCACTGGCAAGCCATGTGTGCAGCACCTTTGATAACAGACAACCATATTGGCATGGGGGTGGGCAATGGAGTTGCATTTGTTTGTTTCCTGTCTGAATGATCTATCAAGTTTGATTGTATTTGTCTTGATTTTATTTATATTTTATTAACAAAAATAATGAACTTGCAGAGTCTTGAGATACTAGGAAGCATGTATAGTAAAATTCTTAAGAGTTCAATTTACTTCAACACCTAAATAATCTAAAATCCTAAACAATATGATTCAATGAATCATAGAAAACCACATCAAATGTTGTACTGTTAATCTATGAAAGTACCTATTACCCCCCACCACTACCTCCCCCTTTCCCTCACAAAACCCTATTTCACTCAGGTTTAATTTTAAGTGAGTTCTTTCTCATGCAAATATCCATTGACTTGAATGAGATTTTTGCAAGGGTAAAGACTGAGCAAAGACTTTGGGATGTGATCTTCTGAGGAAAACCCAGCCCCTTCTTTTATGGATACAGAGAGTCACTGTACAGGAAAGTTATTGTACTATTACTGCACAAAAGTAGTGGAAGAAGGGCCAGCATATGGGATCGTAACATGTGCAATCAGTCTACAAGGGACTGACAGGCACCAGTGGCAGAAACACCAGAGTAGGGGGGGAAGGCAGGGTTTTCGGGTGTCATCTAGATTACTCAGGTATCTTCTCTCTA
>VYZW01036475.1:3348-13427 GCA_013401315.1 Balaeniceps rex
GCTCAAAGTGTAAGACCCATGTCTTTGTCCATGCTTTTTTTCAAGTAAACACAAAGCAGCACAATTTGTTTTGAAAGCAAATTAGCAATGATAAAGAAGCCTCTATGTAACTGAAACATTCCATTCCAAAACCAGTCTATTCCTAAGGAAAGGACAAGGGAATAAGTCACACGGGGCAGAAGTTACTCATGCTACTTACTGCAACTAGGAGAGGTGCTGATGGGTAGTAGTGAGTGTCTTCAGTGTGTAATACTGGCTTTATGGTAGAGGACATTGGGTGAGGCTAAAATCCGTACTAAGAAAATGAAAAGTCAGCATAAACAGGATTTTAGGCAGAAGTAGGAGACAGAAGCGACAATGCTCCAAAGAACCATTCTTTCCTCCCCAAAATGACATCTTTGTGTAATACAGTTAGCAATAGGCATATTCTCAAGTTTTATTAAACCCTTCAGTAGGTTTGCAGTTCAAAATGCTTATGGCAACATCCTAAGCTCTGATTGTAGAGATTGGATCTGATATTTGTTGCATTAAAGCACAAGTGCAAGTTTTTGTTTCCATTATGTGTTTTAATAATGTCTCTTAAGCCAGTTGAAATGTGTATTATTTTTAACAGTATGCAGACCAATTTGAATGCGTATTGGCCTTCATCTGAATAGCATCAAATACATTGTAGGTGACACTATAAATAAAAATGATTGTTAAATCCACTAAATAAAACCAGCTTACCCTAGCTGCAGTTATATTACTTGCATGAGGTATAAAGCCCCCAAAGAGAATGGCAAAAAGCAATAATAAGCTTATAAATGGGAATTATGAGATTCCACTATTAAAAAATAAATAATGAAATGTATAATTCTCTTCTTTTCCATACACTGCAAAACTGTTGTTCAAGTCACATATTTGTGGGCTGGTGTAATTTTATATTGGCTGGTAGATGAACAAGCTAACCTAATTGGTCCAATTTCTAGAGCTGTCAGTAGATACTGATGTAATGTAAATGTCATTTCCTATTACTACATGTTTGAACTAAAAGCACAGCAATCTAAAGTATATTTTACTTTCTTCCCCAGGGGATATATCCATCAGTATTTCTGTGTCAAACTGCCAAGTTCAAGAAAATGTGGTGAGTGTTCTCTGGATACTGGTGCTAGACATGCTATGATTAAGCTTGCAAAGTCATTGATCTGTTTTGCAAAGAGGAATGTTAGAGGAGTTCCCATCGGCCACATTTCGCTTACTTTGTAGAAATTAACAAACAATTAGCTTTGCTAACTTCTGAGAAAAATCATCTTCATGGCACCTGTTCTTAAGACGCAAGAATTACATATGGGTAATTTCACTTAACACAGAATTTAACTATGGATCCTTGCAGGATGTTAATTACCAAAAGGAAAAAAGAGCTGTAGAAGTTCATGGAATTTGTCAGCTGAACTTCATAAAGCTAATCACAAGCCTTGATAAATACACCATTTCGTGTCACCACTGAGAGATCAGATATTCTCTGTTGTATGAAGACAAAGCTCTATCCAAAGGAATAGTTACATACGTTACACATATGTAAAGGATTCTGGGTTTCTTTTATGCTAGGACTGTTAGACACAGGCTATGTGGTCAAGGTAAACAATCACGCTGCTGGTTTTCTGTTTCATGGGCAGAAGAAATAAACAGGACTGCCTGCAGCCAGGTACAGCTTTGGGGCATCTCTGGTATTGGCCAGAAACAGAATACCTGCTAGGGAAGGATGTGTCCATCTGTTTCCTAAGAAAAAGCGAGACAGCCTTTGTTATCAACTCCTTGGTGTTCTTTTACTCTTTTTTGTATGTGCTGCTGGTTAAATATCAGGAAAATGAAACTGAGCTCCAAGATTTGAGGTTTGTTTGAGAATCCCAAATGAATCTTCTTACAGCTTGTGCTTTAGCCTGTGTTTAGGCCCTAAAAAGTAGTGAGACATGAGACTCCCTCTCTGGTTTGGATGCAATATTTTACCTATCTCAGAGGACAAACACAAAGAGCCAAAGCCCAGAACTCACAAAGCTTTCTGTAAACTAAGAAACCACTTGCATTTCCATGGCTGACATGAGCTGACATAGGAACTTTCTGAAGAAAATTTTAAATTTGTAATTTCTTCCTTTTCATAAAAAACAGCAGTAATTCCTAGGTCTGGATCCTGGGACTTCGGGGTAGAACATTGCTAACAAGACCCTCTTTTATTTCCATACATATGTTCCTCTTCAAATTTCACAAAGGTAAAGTGTAACGTCGTGCGCTGGGGGCTACTTGCCTGGAAGATGGCAGTGGCTGAAACCTGCTGAAGATGCGGCAGCTTTTACAGCAATTGCAGTTAACGTGGCTTTTCAGAAAACTCGCGCGAATGTTTCTGGCAGATAATATATTTTGAAATGTACTGTAGTAAATGTATACTACTTCCCATTAGAAAAAGCAAATGAAATACAAATTTTGTTTCCATATCTCGGGGCTTAATATTTCTTATGTTTATATAAACAGGATATTAGCACTGTATACCAAATCTTCCCAGATGAGGTGTTGGGATCAGGACAATTTGGAATTGTTTATGGAGGTAAGGCTTTGGTGTGCTGTAAAGTTATGCTTAAGATAGAAAATTTCTCAAATGGTGGAAGTATTTGGGCTCTGAAACATTTTGTTACAGGAATTAGCTGCCCATTGTTTTATATAAGCAGTATGCATTAAACAATGAAACTGCTTTTGTTGACAAAGTCTTTTTGTAATTTGAAGTTTTCTAGCCAGTAATGGGTCACTGTATACTAATAGCTTTATGTTCTCTATAAGCTCTAGTAAAGCAAACCCTGCAGTGAAGAAAACTGTTCTTTTTGAGAACTATAATGGAAGAAGAAAAAAAAATTATAATTTCTTCTTCGTACTGTTTTTCTTCGTATGCTTTTGTGAGCTTTTTTCATTTTTTTTCATTTTCTTACCCATTTTTCCTCTCTTTTTCCTCCTTTTTTTCAGCAGTTTTTGGGGGTGTGTTTAGGTACAGCTGTTGTTTGAGACAGTGTGAAGTGAGAACTAACAACAAATTTATCACTAAAAAATCTCTGTGGGTCTCTGATAAATCTGGGACATGCACTCACATGCCTAAAAGCGATCACCTATTTCATTATTTGCTAGTCTGGAACTACTGTAGAAGGATTAAGCCTACAACCTGCCAACTGCAGAGAATGCAGCTTAAGTGTACGAAGAAGCATATATATATATATTTGTATATATATCAGTCAGTTAACTTTGCATCTATATTCTTGAAATGTGGAGCTGACTTTCTCGTAAGTGTATGTTTCTTACGTGTTTAAACAGCTTTGTCAGATGATAATGAGAAAAGTTCTCTTGTCAAAGGGTAGAAAGAAGGGAAATGACAGAAAACATTTAATGACTTACATGACTTAATTTGCTGCAAACCTGCTCTGAGAATTACTTGGTTGTGGTCATTTGTACAATCCAGTAAAAGTGGAACATTTTTCAGAATTAATCGTGTTAATTGATAGAGGCCTTTTGTTTTATTAATGCAGGAAAACATCGCAAAACAGGAAGAGATGTTGCCATTAAAATAATTGACAAACTAAGGTTTCCAACTAAACAGGAAAGTCAACTTCGTAATGAAGTTGCAATTTTACAGGTATTTTTCTATTCTTTTTTACTGTGTTAACTCCATTTATACATTTCTATAAATACCAGATAATATGATAATTAATTTATAATCACTAGTATTTTTGCTGCTTAATGTACATAAACAGCCAAGACCAAATGTATTGTCGATGTCACATTAGGAATTACAATTGCTGCAGTTTTAAGCACCAGGCACAATAAGGAAAATGTGTTTGTTAAACTAATTTGAAGTTCATCCACTCGCCTGTACCGTCCCTAGAAATTTCATTCCTGTTGCCTACAGATTAGGCACACAGTTTAAATTATGAAATACTGAAATGTTGTCTGGTTTAGGGGGGTCTGAAGACTGTCTGTGTAATGAGAAAACCTACTGATCATGTTGAGAAATCTAGTGCTGTATTTATCTTTAACAGAATCTTCATCATCCTGGGGTTGTAAATCTGGAGTGTATGTTTGAGACGCCGGAAAGAGTGTTTGTTGTTATGGAAAAACTCCATGGAGACATGTTGGAGATGATCTTATCAAGTGAAAAGGGCAGATTGCCAGAGAGAATAACAAAGTTTTTAATTACTCAGGTAAGAAACTAATTATAGACCTAGAAAGAGATGTGAGGTCAATTATTATCGCTGTTTCTTATGTTTTGCTTTTGGCATAATTTACTGCTTTGATTTATGAAAGCCTGAATTGTAATATCAGGGATGGTAAGACAGCTTTGTGTACATTATCTGATAGATAGTAAACCATTAAGAGGACCTAGAACTAGATACATGTGCAGCGCTCTGGCTGCTGGATGGGAGGGCCGTCAAGCTACAGTTTCTCATAGGCTTGAAGAATTAAGCACAAGAAAGGGATGCAAAGCACTAACAGCAAACCTTTGAAGACATACATAAAGAAAGTGGAGCCTCTTGAACTTCCTCATGCCTAACCATTGCAGTTCATGCTGTGCACTTTTGTGCATCTTTTCTGTGCTGAGATTGGATCTCAGCACTACCTCTGATTAAATGAGTCTGGTTTCCTGTATGACTTTCATTAACAATGTGGTTAATGAAGTGGTATTCCTCAGGGGTCCGTACTGGGACCAGTGCTGTTTAATATTTTCATCAACGACACAGACAGCAAGATCGAGTGCACCCTCAGCAAGTTTGCAGATGACACCAAGCTGAGTGGTGGAGTTGACACGCTTGAGGGACGGGATGTCATCCAAAGGGACCTGGACAGGCTGGAGAGGTGGGCCTGTGCAAACCTCATGAGGTTCAACAAGGCCAAGTGCAAGGTCCTGCACCTGGGTCAGGGCAACCCCCGATATCAATACAGGCTGGGAGATGAGGGGATTGAGAGCAGCCCTGCGGAGAAGGACTTGGGGGTACTGGTGGAAGAAAAGCTGGACATGAGCCAGCAGTGTGCGCTTGCAGCCCAGAAGGCCAACCCTATCCTGGGCTGCATCAAAAGAAGCGTGGCCAGCAGGTCGAGGGAGGTGATTCTGCCCCTCTGCTCGGCTCTGGTGAGACCTCACCTGGAGTACTGCGTCCAGCTCTGGAGCCCTCAGCACAAGAAGGACATGGAGCTGTTGGAGCGGGTCCAGAAGAGGGCCACAAAAATGATCCGAGGGCTGGAGCACCTCTCCTACGAGGACAGGCTGAGAGAGTTGGGGCTGTTCAGCCTGGAGAAGAGAAGGCTGCGGGGAGACCTTATTGCGGCCTTTCAGTACTTAAAGGGGGCCTATAGGAAAGGTGGGGACAGTCTTTTTAGCAAGGCCTGTTGTGACAGGACAAGGGGTAATGGTTTTAAACTAAAGGAGGGTAGATTTAGGCTAGATATAAGGAAAAAAATTTTTACAATGAGGGTGGTGAAGCACTGGAACAGGTTGCCCAGAGAGGTAGTGGAGGCCCCATCCCTAGAAACCTTTAAGGTCAGGTTGGACGGGGCTCTGAGCAACCTGATCTAGTTGATGATGTCCCTGCTCACTGCAGGGGGGTTGGACTAGGTGACCTCTAAAGGTCCCTTCCAACCCAAAGCATTCTATGATTCTATGATTCTATTCTATGATTCTATGATCTGCGTTTTCCTTTTTTTGTTGTTCTTCCTGTTGTCATATTATCATATTGCTTCTTTGGCTGCCCATAATACTGGTTTAAATTTAGATACACAATTGAGTAGTGAGCCACCTCAGAGTCAGAGCAGCCTGTGTTTCAGCAGTCAGGAAAAACAAAGGAGCAGGAACAACACTGTTACAGTGGAAGTTTATTATTTGGGGTAGAATGTAGCAGGTCCCTAATTTTCAGGCTTTCATGAGCAAAACTGCCACCAGCTTCAGAATTCGGTTTCTTGCCTTCCCAGGTTCATTCAGCCTTCTCACCATTCCCTGCTCTAATATAGTGGGAAATTCTACCAGCCCCTGACCAGACACAAGGAATGGAGTTAAAGCCACAGGAATAGGATGGATATCTGTTACACTCTGTTGCCATGTTCTTATGTGTGTAACGGAATAAAAATGCATGCAAGACTCAGTATGCTTTCTCTCCTCAAGAAGATGCTTAAATTGGATCACAATATTTCTGTGAGATTTTTTGAATGAATTTAGATCTGGAAGGTCATTTTGCAAATATTTCTGCATCCAAAGATTTCACACAAAAAAAGTAAACAAGTCCTTAGAACCCAGTTTTTAAAAAATGTTTAGAATATAAAGTCTTTGGAGGGGGAAAAAATCATATTCCATACAGTGAAACGTCAAGAAAACTTGAGGCACAGCAAATAATAGCTGACATTTTTGCTTTTTCTTTTTTTTCCATTGTAGACATTCTTGTAAAAGGTACATACTTGTTGGATTGTTTCTCTCTACACCAGTCCTTGCTTCTCTGATTGCTGATATTGTCTGAACAATATAAAGCAAACAGAAAAAAACTGTACAACATTTAAAAATTAATTGCTTTCTGATTTGTTTCTTCACAGATCCTTGTTGCTTTAAGACATCTTCATTTCAAAAATATTGTTCATTGTGACCTCAAACCAGAAAATGTGTTATTGGCATCAGCTGATCCTTTCCCACAGGCAAGTAGAAAATGCCCTTTCTTAAGATAAATTGTTCAAATTAATAAGTGTTAGCAATGATTATTTTATGAACAAACAAAAAAGTGATTAGTGACCTGTCTGTATCTCCTCCAGGAACTACACAGAGTTTTTAGATATGAAAAAAAGGTTCACTTATTCAAAAAATTTTCCAAAGAAGACATGTTTGTAAATCCTTGCCCTGCATCATTTGCCTAAAATACTCAACTAGATTTTCAATTGTGACATAACTACTTCTGCGATTGTTTCTAATTCGCTCACCATTACAGCACAAATTACTTATCTGATTGATTTGGTCCAGATAAGTGACAATTTGCAAGCAGTCACTCGAAAGACAGGTGTTTTTCTGAAAGTTACGGTAGAGCTCATGAAGAGCAAGAGCTGCTTCTTTAATTTTATGAATTTAAATGCCAGGTAGATTGTAGAATATTTATACTTTCTGGCTCATTGTTGTATTTCTCATTAAAAGGTATTTGTATCACCTCCTGTTACGTTTGATCTGCAGAGTTCATCTATAATCTCCTCCAACTGCCCATATTCAAAAGGAACACTATTGATAATTTGTAAATAATACCAATATCAATAATTGGAAAGGATGGATTTATACTGAGGTGTTAAGAGAGAATTTTTAAGCAGCCAGATCTGTCCCTCTGAAGAAATCAGACAAGGGAGTTTGCAGAGAGGCAGGGTGTAACTAGGTCCACAATAAAATAAAAGTGGACGTTCAAGAACTAAATTTTGTCAACTTGCTTGATTTAGGAAAAAGCCATAGGTAAAACAATTTTTCTGTTTGCCATGTTTTTATGTTATGAATGAATAAGTATTACTTTATATTACTAATTCCACCAGGAGCCTGAGCTGTTAGGCCCATCCAAAACTGTATTTCTTTCATTGTAAGCGGTCCTGTGTTACTGTTTTTACCGTGGTTTATTCATGGAGTGAAGGTATAGAGGAGGTGCAATGGACTGGTAATGTGGTCTAATGTCTCAGTGGAATAAGGGTATTCCTGTCAAAGAGGAGTTTAAAAAAAAAGTGTTCTTGAGGGAACAGTAGAGATGCATCTTGCAACTAAACCATGATAAAAGTTCCTCAACTATGTATTTGATAATAAAAATAATGTCTGTCTTACTATAGCATTTTTCTTTAAACAGGTAAAACTTTGTGATTTTGGCTTTGCCCGAATCATTGGAGAGAAATCATTTAGGCGTTCAGTTGTAGGAACACCAGCCTACCTTGCTCCAGAAGTGCTGAGAAACAAAGGCTATAACAGATCTCTGGATATGTGGTCTGTGGGTGTCATCATTTATGTAAGTCTCAGTGGTACCTTTCCATTCAATGAAGATGAAGACATACATGACCAAATCCAGAATGCCGCTTTCATGTATCCACCTAATCCATGGAAAGAAATTTCTCATGAAGGTAATATCTGCTTGTGGCTCTTCATATATAAATGCTAAAAAAGAATAGTTGTATTTTGCTTTTACATTTTTTTCCTGTACGTACCAGTGAAAAAAAAAGATTTGAAATTTCAAGGTACCATAATGTAAAGTCTCTGTTTTGTGCTATCAGCTGCTTTAGACGTTTCCTGCAGAGCATGTATAGACTGCATGTGGCATAATCCTCTAGCGTGGGATCTCTCCAGGAGGTGTTGAAGGAGGCACATAGCCACCTACAGATCGGGTTGCTGTAGAATCTTGTGGGCAACCTCAGCTGCTGGAACTGGTGTCACTTATATTTACTTCTGCACCTCTTCTTTCAGCTCTAGTGCCTCTGCAGTCTTTTCTCATTCTACTTGTGCCAGTAATTTAGTTTCCATTCAGTAGCGTGCTGTACCCTGATAGTCCTTCTGTGGAGAAGATAAAAAAGAAACTGAACAGTTCCGAGCAGATGAGGTTTCAAGAACAGTGTGAGAAAGTGTCATAGAAGAGACTTTGCGCAGTGTGGGGGAAGGCGTGGAGATAGCCAACGAGATTTTTGAAACTAGAGTTCTGGTCAATGGCATCAAAGACTTTTGATAGTAAAAGAAACAATGTGAATAATTCACTACGAACATCTTTAAGGAAGGTAAATGAATTCTATGAAAGATGTGTCTAAACACAACTAAGTAGGGCATTTAACAAAAATATCAGTTCTAGTTTCACCAACATTTCTTGTACATAACTAACATTTTCAGGCAACTTGATTTGCTGTGGGTTTTGTTTTGGTTTTATTTTNAAGCGAAGGAAACTTTATAAACATCAGATTCTTATAATTTTTCTGAATTGTAATACATACCAAATTGAATTAAAGTATTAGAATTTACTATCTCCATTATTTAGAGTACAGTTTTTCTGAGTTTCAGGTGACATGTTTAACTTACACGTTAATGGTAGCTTAGAGAAGTGTGCCTGCTGCTTACTGTAATATATATTATAACCATGTGAGATTCTCAGCTGAAAAACGCTTTGAGAGCATTGTCTGTTGTTTTATCTTGGTGGCAGATGAGGTTTGATGAGATATGTTGGGGGGGCGGAACCTATTAATCTGCACAATTACACACTGCAGTCCTCCTGAACCTCCACATACTTCTGATATGTAAGCTGACAGAATCTGTTGGCAGCAATGCTTTTTCTGGCGCTAGAGATAAACAAACAGCAATCAACACAGAAGAGGCTGCAAGAAATTGTCTCCCACAAGTTTCTACTATGGCAGACAGAAGATCAATTTCTACATTCAGAGGTGAAGATTCAGTAGAACACCTATAGAAAACTCACCTACTGGGGTGTTCTCTCTCCTTTCATAGAATCACAGCCTTCATTAAGAGTTAATGGATATCAGGCTGCAAGCATGCAGAAGGGTGGGAAAGAACACACTTTAACAAATTACTAAGTTAAAATCTGCTTATACGTTGTGATTTTATTATATATTTTGAATTCCTAGCTGATGAGGCCACTGTATTGTGCTAAACGAAAACCTGAAAAAAGTCTGAACAGATCCATTATGTTTAACACAGGGAGTTGGAGTCTAGATCTCTGTCCAAGTATTACTATATACATTGTAGCTAGATTTTAGAAGTGATAACTTCATCCAGAGACTATATTACATGCCTCAGTAACAGCAAGCAGAAACTGAGAATTCAGTGAACTTAGAAGAGCTTGGCTACCATCTTAAAAGAATTAATATTAACTCTGACTTATGCATGCCAATAAAAATGCTCAGGTTCTCCTACCGTATAAAATGCAATATGCATGACTGTTTGGTTTTTTTTTTACTGCTGAAATATGTCAGTACTGGTTGCCATGAATGTTCATAATATGATAATCCTAGAAACACTGTTGTAGAACAGTGAGAAGTAGTAGAAGGAATTACATATCAATTTGAACTAAAAAAAGAAA
>VYZW01036475.1:20948-38889 GCA_013401315.1 Balaeniceps rex
GGAAGGGGTTTATGTGTATGAAAAAATTATACCACTAATCAACAGAGTTATACTCAGAAGAATCCAGGGATTAGGAAGTCCTAAGTTTTACATTAATGGCAGCAGTTTAAATTTTTACAAGTGATGGCTATAAGAGTAGCTAATATTATGGGTATACTTTCAAAAATTCTGGACCAAGTATAAATTTATTGTTAATTTGGCACTGCTTTTCTTGATATTCTTAAGGTGATTTCTTTTTTATAACTTATGTGAAAAGCTGAAGTCTGTATGGTAGGACTAAATGAATGGTAGGTTCATAATATTTCAGGTATTTCGTAAACATCTGTGTTAATGTGTGGGTTACATCCTAACTGAGTTAAAGCAGTCATTCCTATGAAAACTGTCATTATCATGTGTTAATTTGATACTCAGGGTGAAAATTGTTACTGTGTCTTTAATACAATTATTTGCCATACTAATAAACTGCCATAAACAGTTTAGAAACATGAACCTCCTGACTCTGGAGGTTCTCTCCAGTAAAATGCAACTAAAGAGCAATCTTTCCTAAAATCAAGGGGACATACAGCTTTTTAAAGCTGCATTTGAATCTTCCCGTTGGGGATTCTGCTGAATGATGACCTATCTAAATGACCAGTAGTCATGCTACTGGAGCAGTTGGCTAGTTTATTTCCTTTAGCAAAGTCTCCAGCTCCTGGAACTTAATAAGCCCGCAGCTGGCTACTTATGCTATCCTTAAATCATGGGAAGTAAACAGGAGCCCATAAAAGTGTTAGGAAAAGCAGTACCATAATCCTCTCAGAGCTTGCACACAGGTTGCTTCCATGGTGATAACCTGTGGGATTCCTGTAGAAGATGTGCAGACCATAGGTAGCCTTTCTTAACTCTCTGCATTTATTGAATTATTGATTTTACAGAGGAATATTGTCAAATTTTATAAAGCTCCTAAAATGTCTGGCAAGGATTACTTTAAAACCTGATTTAAAAAAAAAGTAATATGTCTCTAGTGAAATTAATAAAATTTAATTTAAAATACAGTGTAGTTGCTTCCCGTTCCTCAAAACTGCTTTATCTTCCTAGACAGAAAATTTAATTTCCTGGCATTTGGTGCCCCACTTTGGTCCCATGAATCACACTTGAGTTGTATGCCTAAACTAAATGTTAATACCTTCCAAATTTTTATCTCCAGTGTTTTTAAGCAGCACAACTCACAAATTAATCATCAAACTATTAATTATATGATTTATTTTTTTTAAATTCTGAAATTGAGTCAACATGAATCTCACTGTTCATACATCTTATATGAACTGTAGCTAGACCAAATTATGTTAGATAGTGGCTGTCAGGACACTATCAGGACAGGATGTTTTTTTGTAAGCTGAAAGACTGAGAATAACCAGGATCTTTCCTCATTTCCTTTGAATAGTCCCACAGAACCTATCAGTGTCTGAACCTCTACAATTTATTTAACACCAGTTAAATTCAGAATTTTCTCATTAACAGACTATTCCAGATCCCTAAGGAAATCCTTTAATCCTTCAGTTCCAGCACTCAGCCTGTCTGCATTGAACTCCCTAGCTTCTGCTTTCCTTTACACAGCACTGTCCTTTTGTTGCCAGTGAAGGGGCAAAGGGTTCTTCATCCTGTTGTAACTTGGGGGAGGCTGAATAACTATGTATAATTTTATTACTTGTAAGGCTCACGGTCATACCTGCTTCCAGTGGATTGGACAAAAGATGTGTAATAGAGACATTATCAATACTCCATGGCAGGAAGAATATTCAGTAGGTACTTGGCAGTTATAGAGACACAACTTGGGAAACATATACTTATATCTCAACAGTTGGCTGACTGAAATCAGTTCCATGGACAAACAACTCTTTCATCAAGTTCTTGACCTATTTGCCAAACCCAGATTCATCGTGAATGATGAAAAATTATCTCTGAAGATCATATACACCTGAATGCCACTGAAGATAATAAATAAATAGGAACCCTATTAAATTCACATTCAGCACTGGCCTATTTATCAAAAGACAGACTGAAGTCTTACTGTAATTCTGCTGAATTTAAGGGTGTTGCAGAAGATGCTGATGTTTGTTCATACCCATATTTACTGCAGTGGGTAAGAACTATGTTCTCCTCTTCCAAGCATCAGATGGCCACTACTTTTTCCCAGGTTATATCAGAAGTCGCTCTATAACTGGACCGTGGCATATGACTGACTTTCCTGTCTCTTCCTCGTAGCTTGGAACTGGAGAACTTCTCTTACCAATAAAGAGGAGAAAGATTAACCCCACTGTTTTGGAAAACAAATGAGTTTTCAGAGTGCTGCTGGTCCTATTGGCTATCCACTGGCTTGGCTTTCTGATCCCGCATCCACTTCTCAGACGTTTTGAGAGGGAACAAAATAAATATGAGTTAAGGAATTTAACATGAACTATACTGTACTCTAAAAGAGACAGTAGCTGAAAATCTGTTTGTCCACAACAGAAAAAGTAAAATTAGGACCATCTGCTCCAGGAAAGCATGGCTAAGAACCTCTGGCAATGCTTTTGTTTGTCAGAAGTCCTGAGATTTGTTTTATTTCATTCCCACAATTGCTTTGATTTCCAAGATAATATTCAGCACCAGGAAGTCAGGGCTACTTTAGTGATAGTCTGTTATTGCTAATAATAGTTTTCTCTGTCAGACTCACTGCATACATCCAGATAGGCTGCCATATACATTCCCATTTTCCTGGACATTGTGCTCATTTTGCTCTGCCCCATGACAGAAACACACAGAAGAGTCTAGTTGGCAAATTGAGCCTGGAGGGAGGAAGCCTCTATTAAAAAAGAAAAGCTTGTCCATGTTGCTGCACAAAATATAAACTCAGAGAGGTACCAGTTTAAAAAATTCTGTCCCATCTCCTGCTCTTAAAACAGATAAGATGATTATTCAGCTCCTTCAATATCTAGCTGGCAACAACGTCCATCTGATGTGTTTCAGACCCAGTTCCCCTCGGTGATGCCATGTTTTTGTGTTACTTTCAAGACCATCTTTCCCTGTCACCAAGATATAAACAAAGAAATAAAGATATAAACCAGCACACTTTGCACAGGCCAAGGGATACTGTGATGAAATGGGAAAGCGGCAGTGATATTATAATTCTTTGTGGTCTGTAAGTTATTCTATAACAATAAGCTTCCCCCAGAACACATGCTGAACATTTAGCACCATCTAGAACAGAATTTAACCTTTCATGATACCCTCTTTTTTGTCTCTTTGTTTGTTTGTTTTTTAATGGCTTTATTAGATGTATTCAAAGCTTGGCAATCTCATCCCAGAGATTTTTCCAAGTGGGTCACTCAGTGCAGTTCCATGCACTAGTCCTTGACTTGTGGGCTTCTTCCCTTCAGGCACCACAGCACACATACCTATAGCTTCAGTGAATCATCAGCTCCTTCAAAAACACAGAAATTAAGAAATTTGTAAAGAAGCCCTCTCACCTTTATGAAACACCGGACCGCTGACTAGCAGGTAGAAGCAATGCTCAGTTTGAAAGAGTAGTATTGCAAGATTTAGTGACTTACAAAACCTGATTCTTCCACACAGTGCCTGGGAAGGTGCTGCTGTCAGTCATCTAAAAGTGATACTGGGAGTCTCAGAGAGATATATACATATATATGTGCGCTTACTGTGGTACCTGAGGAATACTGTGGTCCTTGCTTACATGAGGTTTTTTTTTCACTTGAGCAGGAACTGAGTGAGAATTCTCTTCAGACTTTGCTGCATGCCTGCAAATGAACACACAGACAATGTACTAGCTAGCAGGCGACTATTTAGTAAAACAGTTGTAATCCCATTAGGAAGGGTTGCATGGGTACCTTCAGGGACATCAACATTCACTGCAGTTTGTAAAAAGCTGGAGTAAGGAGGGATAACTGTCCACTTTTTACAACTACCATGTCTGTCTCTCTGTTTGTATGTCCTAGTTGAAACAAATATATTTAAACTGATGTTTTCTAATATTATTTCTTTCCAGCTATTGATCTCATAAATAATTTGTTGCAAGTGAAAATGCGAAAGCGCTACAGTGTGGACAAAACGTTAAGTCACCCGTGGTTACAGGTACTGCTACAAATTCCATGTGTTTCTATGTATTTAGGCTCTAAGTATATAAAAAGTTTTCACCTTTAAGCACAATAGAACCTAAGCAAATCTACAAACCTGAAGATTTTTTCAGGTCCTGAGAACCTCATACTCCTTCACCAATTTATGTATATATTCTAATTAATTTTTGAAGTATTAGATTACAATACTGAACTCTCTCATGTTTTCAAAATACACTACAAAAATACTTTATCTCGTTTGCCCACTGAGAACCTGATATATATTAAAAAAAAACATTTATAGTCACTTGACTTACATTTTTTCATTGCCTGGAGTCTACCCTGATTCACTTCTTATTAAAACTAATCAATGGGCTGCCGCTTCACAGTCATCAGAACTAGTGAAGTTGTATGCTTTCCGGTAAAATACATTAGCCACCTTCAATTGAAATCTTCAGCTGAAAACTGAAATGTTACGAATTTTTGAGATGCTAGTGGCCACTGTCTTCTGCTCCTCATATGTTAATTTTTTATCCTGGCAGCAGCCAAATCACTGCACGCTGAAAGACCTAAACCAGAATCAGTGCAGTGAGCAGCCAAGGCCTGTCTCATCACGCCCAGCCAGGGAGCAGGGCAGGCTGGGGAAAACCCCAGGCCAGGGCATTGGGCACCTCCATGGGGACAGGGACAGGCCGAGGCCAGGCTGGGACATCAGCTCATGGGATCTCCCCAGGCATCCACATTTGCATGTAGGAAAGTAATCATAGCACAGGCATGGTACAGATCAGATGTGTAATTCACAATCCCAAAGGAATCTTCTTCCAAACTGAGAACTGGCTTCTACTCCAGTACCTTACATTTGTAACTGTTTTGCATAGTAGAGGATGACCTGCTGGTGTAGGAGGAAAAGGGCTGTAACCTCCTACCCCGCACCTCGTCTTCCCCAGGGACAATTCTCCTGGGCTTGCTTTCTTCCCCCCAGATACCCTGTCACTCTCCAGTCTTTTCCTCCAAGGCTTTTCTTCTCCCTGGCAACAGAATGCATTTGTCTGAGCCTTTGGGGACCAGATAGGGGATAGGTGATCTGGACTGCAGCAAGGATGCTGGCTGCCTCACATGATGGGTTAGAGTCCTTCACCTCTCTACATCTACTTTTATCACTTGTGCAATAGTGAGTGGAGGTGAACTAAGGTGAGGCAGTGCAGCAGCAGCTGTAGCACCATGGGAGAGATGACTTTTCTTTCCAGAAGAGCCCAACCTTGTGAGCTAAGGAAAGATAACAGTGAGACTTAGAGGTGATTTCTGAGGGGATGTCTACGTGAGAAGCGGGCCAAAGGATGTGAGGTACAAAGGATGAAGGCTTTCATGCATTTACAGTGTGTGGGCTTTCTGGTGTTTTGGCTAGATGACCAGGGTTGTGTCTTAGGTTGAGACAAGGTGAAGGAGAAAAAAGAAAACTGGATACAGGATTGTGAGCAGAGGTTAGTTTGCACGGGGCTAGGATTGGGTTTATTGTGCAGCTTCATGTATGCTTTGGGTGGGAATAAGAAAAGAAATTATTAAACTTGAGATATACTTTAGGCAGACGAGGGGCTGCAGAGCATGGTGGTCTAAACAGCGTGAGAACCAAGCCACTTTCTAGCCTTACTGTTGACTATCAACATGGAGTTCCAAAGTACCTTGACGTTTAGATGATAAGTGTTTTTGAGCACACCAGTAATTGCCTAAGTTTGGAAAAGCAGATTTTTTCTAGCCCAAGCTGAATTCATATCCTGCACCATTATACTGAGATGGAGCAACTGTCTTGACTAGCTGCATATGGATCACTAGGATGTACATAGAATCATAGAATCATAGAATGCTTTGGGTTGGAAGGGACCTTTAGAGGTCACCTAGTCCAACCCCCCTGCAGTGAGCAGGGACATCATCAACTAGATCAGGTTGCTCAGAGCCCCGTCCAACCTGACCTTGAATGTTTCCAGGGATGGGGCCTCCACTACCTCTCTGGGCAACCTGTTCCAGTGCTTCACCACCCTCATTGTAAAAAATTTCTTCCTTATATCTAGCCTAAATTTCCCCTCCTTTAGTTTAAAACCATTACCCCTTGTCCTGTCACAACAGGCCTTGCTAAAAAGACTGTCCCCATCTTTCCTATAGGCCCCCTTTAAGTACTGAAAGGCCGCAATAAGGTCTCCCCGCAGCCTTCTCTTCTCCAGGCTGAACAGCCCCAACTCTCTCAGCCTGTCCTTGTAGGAGAGGTGCTCCAGCCCTCGGATCATTTTTGTGGCCCTCTTCTGGACCCGCTCCAACAGCTCCATGTCCTTCTTGTGCTGAGGGCTCCAGAGCTGGACGCAGTACTCCAGGTGGGGTCTCACCAGATCAGAGTAGAGGGGCAGAATCACCTCCCTCGACCTGCTGGCCACGCTTCTTTTGATGCAGCCCAGGATAGGGTTGGCCTTCTGGGCTGCAAGCGCACACTGCTGGCTCATGTCCAGCTTTTCTTCCACCAGTACCCCCAAGTCCTTCTCCGCAGGGCTGCTCTCAATCCCCTCATCTCCCAGCCTGTATTGATATCGGGGGTTGCCCTGACCCAGGTGCAGGACCTTGCACTTGGCCTTGTTGAACCTCATGAGGTTTGCACAGGCCCACCTCTCCAGCCTGTCCAGGTCCCTTTGGATGACATCCCGTCCCTCAAGCGTGTCAACTCCACCACTCAGCTTGGTGTCATCTGCAAACTTGCTGAGGGTGCACTCGATCTCGCTGTCTATGTCATTGATGAAAATATTAAACAGAATTTTATACATATTATACAGAATAAACATGTGTAATTTAAATACGTTTCTTCTTCCTTATTAATCTTGTGACTAGCGCAAGGAATTGTTTTACCACCCATGCCTCATTTAGATGTCATGGAAATCCGTAGACTGTTGATACGTTCTGTAAAACAACCTGTAACATGTCCATACTATACTTATGACAGAGTTTAATAAAATTAGTTTATCAGATAATCTTCTAGAAATGAAACCTATCTCTATAGGCAGATTTCATATTTGTTAATTATAAGATTTTTCCATTCTGGAGTGATAGGGATGCCTGACCTTTAGACTGCCAAGTTAACAGCACTTTGCATATTATTGTTAATAGAAGGGAATGTCATTTATTTTAGGAATGTGAAAACTAATACTGTTATTTTATTTCAGGACTATCAAACCTGGCTAGATTTAAGGGAACTTGAATGTAAAATGGGGGAACGTTACATCACCCATGAAAGCGATGACTCCCGATGGGAACAGTATTCAGGAGAACATGGATTGCAGTATCCAGCACACCTTATCAGTCCAAGTGCTAACCATAATGAAAACACCAAGCTAGAAGAAACAGAAATGAAAGCCCTCAGTGAGCGTGTCAGCATCCTTTAAGTTGCATCCCCTATAATCTGTCAAAACACTGTGGAATTAATAAATACATACGGTCAGGTTTAACGTTTGCCTTGCAGAACTGCCATTATTTTCTGTCAGATGGGAACAAAGCTGTTACGCTGTTACACTGTTGATGTATCTGAGTTGCCAAGACAAATCAACAGAAACATTTTTGTGTGACCAACTGTGTTGTATTTACAAAAGTTCCCAGAAACACTAAACTTGTTATTGTGAATGAGTCATGTTGTATTTAATGTATTAAAACCTGTCTCCACGGTGCCTTTGCAAACTAGTGTTTTTCTTACTTGAGCCTCATTTTGGTAAGAGAGAACTTTCCCATGAAGATCTGGGGGGTTTTTTGTGCATCGTTAGTGTTGTAATTGTATGCAAACTCTTGAAGAGTAGATTATAACTGCTGTTCTGTGAACAACTTCTACCATTTGGATAAAAGCTTTATTTAGTGTCAAAAAAATAGAAAAAGCAAAAAATAACGAATTCCATAGCACTGTACAGTTTCAAATCAGATAACCTGTGTGTATGTGTTTGTGTATATAGATACACATGAAGATGCACACACTGTAACTTGCTCTTAAGCCTAAATGCCTTAGTAATGTAAACTGCAGCATGTCGGTTGTATTTGCCCTTTTCCTAAAATATTCTTCTCTAATATGAATATTCTCTAATATGTACATTCAGAAGCTAAGTAACTTGTTGACTTTGTGTATGTTTTCAATAAAAGTCTTGTTAAAATAGGTTAATTTGATTAATCTTTCTGTTTAAAATATCCCTGGAATGGCGTCAGAAGTAGGTGGAGTAAATTAGTTCATCATTAAGAAGCCCATGTGGAGGTAGGTAGGAAAATGCTGCCAGCTAACCTGCATACCTATAAAACACACTTTGTAAGAGCCTACTTGGACTGTTTTTATATCCTAAGTTCAGTTTTGAAACATACTGGGGGAGTGGGGAAGTTGAGTACACTGATTTTTTTACCAGTGAAATTAATGGGAATTTAGTTTTTAGAGAAATGTGCTGCTTCTGCTTTTCCACTGAGTTCCATTGAACTGACAAGGTAATATGGATACCTCCCGCCCTCCTTCCCCTGAAAATTTTAAAGATATTAATTTTCACTTCTAACAATTACTTAGTGTTCCAACACTAACCCATTTAGCTTTAACTGCAAGAGAGGTTCAGGTTGCACTGTAAAACACATGCCAGAGTAACTCAGTGACAAGCTGAAAATTATTCTATGCCACAGGCTATCTCTGAAAAAAACAGTTAATATACAGGTACTGAAGGGAGAGGTTAAAAAAGAAGAGATACATGGGATGAGAGGCAGAAGAGTGCAATGATAAGAGCCACATACAATAAACCTCTACTGATCAAATCTTGGCTTTATGTTACAGTCATGAGCTTTTCATCAGATAAATCCTCAAAGAAGAGCTTTGTCCAGAGGAAGTTTATGCCAGATACATAACATGACCAAAGCCAGCAGAATTTTGCTTATTTTGCACCTCTGGTAGACAGCTAGTGTGTACTGTAGAAGAAATTAAGAAAAGGCATCTTTATTCAAACAGAAGAAAATTATTTTATTAAAAAGTATTGTGAAAAATGACTTATAAAGCTCTTCTTTCTCCTCCCCGCTTCTTTTTCTTTACTCCCACTGCCAAAAAAGAAATCCTTTTCCACTTCAGCTGGACCCTGAAGGAAGCGCTCTGATAACACTGGCCTTGTAACATGTTCTGAAACAGTTCAAATTGTTGACTTTTCTGCCATGCTGTAATGTCTATATTTTCAGTCAAGACTTTCCTACAAGGCTAAATTATGCTAATGATTGGCCATTGTTTCTTTTTCATTCAGCCTCATTCTTAATTTTAAATTAGCTGTAAAATAAAAATAGACTCAGGCTGATTATCAAATTTTTTTCAGTGAAAGTGTATATTTGTGTGTATATTTAAAAGCGAGTCCACTTAAAGGTGCAGTGGTGGACTCATGGGTACATAAAGATTATATTCGGTTCTTTAACAGCTCCAGGAGTCAAGCCAAATTAACTAACTTTTCTAAAAGGAAATTGAGGAGAATTATCAGAATCCTACAGACTTTGTTCAGATGCTGATATGATGACTGTTCATAAGGAGCCATGACCTCACAGAAGTGCCTTAATTTTGTTGTCTCATTCCTCTATATTAACCAGTAACAGAGATTTAGTGCTCTGCTTTCATATTGATCAAGGTGAGTCAAGATTTTATTAGTGGCTTGGTTTTATTTACAATTAGTGTACCAACCCTTGAGCAAAGGTAATTTTCAACAGCGCAGTTAAATTCTCAAAAATACGAAACAGCGTACTGGCACACTGTTCTCAAACATGGACAGTAGTCAGGAGATTATAAGAGAAAGCAAACTTCTTTGCAGCTTGCAACGGCATCTCAAAGAAGGTGGGTGGCAAAACTGGAAACAGTGCAACTTTAATGAAGGAAGGACGTTGAGTACTTACACTAAACCCTATCATCTGCTGATTTCTGCCATAACAATGCTTAGCATGCACAAGGGTTTGCTAAGCACTGGCTTATGTTGATAAATATATTTAGTCTCATGGAGCACTTGATAAACTGTTTGCCAACCCAGCAGAGACAAAAGTAAATAAATTACTACTGAGAAACTTTCTGACTAGCTACTAAACATGATTTCAAAGGAACTCTTGTTTTATTTCTAGGGCCATATTATACTTTTTTCCCTCCCTGTTTTTTTTGAGCACTGAAGCTTGCTTCATCTCTTTAAGGAACTTGTGCAAATATTCATTGCTTTTCAAAAAAGAATCTGCCATTAGCCAGTATAATAAATTAAAATTTTCCCTGCTGCAGTTCAAAAATGTTGCACTGTGAAATTTGAACTGTTTGCAGTTCAGCCAGACAGATGAATTCACTGATTCCTAACTCAAAGCCTAAACGGAAACTTGTTCTTCCAGATATATCCGCATCGAAGTGTACTGAAGCAAATCCGGGATTGTGTTGTCCTACATGATTTTCCTTTGCTCGTTTTACTCGGGCAAAAGGAATGGTAGGCTGCTCTGTAGTAATGTTTCCATGGCCTTTACATTTTCCATTAGGCCAACAGTTCCTGCACATGCCTCACGGAAGCAAAACCAACAATGGTTATGCTGCACATAAATATTGACCTGAGGATCTATTGATGGTATTTCCTTTTCTGCTGCGCTACTGCATATCATATGCATGTCAAGTACATGTGTACACATAATCATACATCTGTAGACATGTTTACTGTGTCAAAGCTTAGCTGTGGAGTGCAGAGAAATAGCCGACACGTACTTGGAAGCTAGAACTTCTGATTTATGATAAGTTGCCACTTTCACTTCTACCATCTTTATTCATTCAGATACACTTTCTTTATCCAGTGTCTTGTCCAGTCAGTTTAACTAACTCAGCAAACAAGGTGAGCAAAAGGCATGCACTTGCGCAACCTGTACAGCTCAACTGTCGCGCGGCTGCTCAGCCATGTGTGACCATCCATCCACACCTTCACATCGTAGCATGGAAGGGAATTCCTGTCAGTGGGCCTTGTCTCCCATTGTGTTAGATACTACATCAGACCTCCTTGTTCTCACCTTAGCAGGATCTCTTCAAAACTAGTTGGATATTCTGCCTTCCTCTTTTCTTCCTCCTCCCTCCTCTTTCCCCTCTACATCTTACTACTGAAAAGCCTTCCTAGAATCTCACCTCTCCAGTAGTTAGAAAGTTGTAAATCCTGACCTCATGGCAAGGCAATAACCATCTGTTTTTTGTGTCAACAACAGTCTTTTTTTGTTTGAGAGGTTAAACAAACCAGGTTATTTATTTTATGTTATTGGATAAATCAACACCTCTTCTGCACACCTGAATTTATCCTGCACAATGAAGTCACAGAGGTGACATGGAAAATGCTAGTAAGCTGAAAAAAAAACCAAACCCTTACTGGACTAACAGGAACAGATACTTGGCATCCTGTGAAATTAGGAAGAAAGGAAAAAAAAGAAAACTAGGGAAAATTTAGAGAATTAATCACTAGGCAGGTTAACCTCCGTATACTACTTCAGTCCATAAGACAGAGAGAGAAAGATCAAAGTTGAGTAATTCTGGATTATGGTTCAGTATTACTCAGATAGGTCTACCAAAATATTGACATCCTGGAAAATCTCTGCTTCATGCGGATAAACCAAAGCCCTATCCCTGTAGCTGTTCAGCACCCCAAACTTCGCTCCAATATCACTTTCCCAGAGGTACTATTTTTTTTTTTTTCCCTCCAGAAAGACAGGCTATAATTTACTGTAGCAAGAAAGGAAGCCAGCCACATACTGCCCTGGCCACCTTCTATCTCATGACCAGACCCATGGTGTCTGAACCAAAAGTCTCATATTCCTGGGGTTTACTGTGCATGTGCCAGAAGGGAAAGAGCTCAACCAAATCAAATGTAAACCAGAGGAACTGTCTTGGTAGATCAGGTATTTTTCAGTGGTAACAAATTTGACACCTGAATGGGATGCAGAGTTTCACCTTGCTTTTTGCTTAGCTCATTCTTAGCAACTGGAGCAAGTGAATGCTGAAATCAGGGTCTACTGGGTGAACTAATATTTGTCTGTGCTTCTTACTGATCTTTGCTTTGCTTCGGTGAAGAACAGGGAGCACACATTATAAGAAGTGTAATCTACTTTGCTGCCTTAATAAGCACATCTACAAACTTGAACATCAGCTGTTCACAAATAAGAATTTAAGAAAAGTCTACTTAAGTTTCAGACAGAAAAGTTGCTATTGTGAAAGGTCCCATGAAATGAAATGTTTTGCTTGGGCATCCAAGCATTAAGGTCCTACACCCTGGGGCGTCTAGCTCTGCTGTGAGCCTGGAGGGCCTGAGGCCTCACACTGCAGAAGTCTGCCAGGCAGGCTGCCAACCAGGGGAGCTACAAGGAAAGCAGGCACGATGAAAATGTGCCTTTAAGGCAAATATCAAAATCTGTAAGCACGTGTGTGCTGCCAAAGTTTGACAAAAATTGGCAGATTCTGTTGAAGTATTTCTATCCAGACGAACTATTTTCCAATATGAATTTATGATACATTTGCCAACTATAACTTACATAGTTTCCAATATAACTTCCAAAATGAATAGTGACTTAATGGTGACGACCTCTTACACTTTTAATGGGGACTGATTTTTCAGAAAGTCCTAATAACTACCCTTTGAAAAGCAAGTAGTTCATTCTGGTTCCTCTGTTGTTAGGCATACAAAAACATGAGTTCATTTTGAGCAGTTAGGCCACTAAATTTAATAAGTGGAAAGTGTGCTGACATATTTTGAAGAAAAAATAAAAATTGACTTGAGGGACCTGGCTCACATTTACCAAGTAAACAGCTGCAGCAGTTTAAGATGTTATTGTCTCAGCCTCCAGCTGTTTGTTACTGGCCTTGTAATAGAGCAAAAATAGAACATTTCAACTTTTCTAGTTGACACTCAAAAGCACCTAATCACAATTTTTATCTTAATGTTTAAGTTAATTTGCCTGATTGTGAATTAGAGCTGCGATGCTCCGTTCTGCCAGCTCTGCCACAGGGAGACATCTGGAAAAGGGGCAGGAGGGAGAGTGAGGGTATTGCACTACTGTAGCCAGGTTTGCCAGAACTCACGTGTCAGAGTCCTTAATTGCATTTCTCCAAAGTGAATTATGAGCTTGCAAGCCTGAATCCCTGAGGATTTCTAGGTGTCTCAGGCTTCCTGATTTCTTCTGAAATAGGATTTAAGATCCTCAGTGAGTAATTAAGCACTGCTGAGGTTTCTAACCCTGCCACTTTTGCTCATGGCATTGTATCTCTACTTGTGCTCACCACAGATGATCACTACAAGTGTTATGAATAGGAATCTTAATAAAAACAATAATTAAGGTGACGTTAAAAACCCATGCTCATGTAAAATGTATATATCCACAGGCTTTATTCTTTAGTCTGTCAAAAGGAATTATGTTCAAAAGCATGTACAGTCAAGAATATTCATGGCACAAAGTGGTGAAAAGTTAGAGTAGGCATTTGGCTCACAGCCCCAGACTGGAAAACTTCTAATAGGCCAAATGAGACCTACCAGTAGAAACATAATGACTGTAGTCTTTCATAGGGAAATAAGGAGCTCTTAATAGGGAGCACTTTTTATGTTCCTGGGTTGAACTCGACTTTACCTTAATCCTAATGGGAAGTTTTGTACATCAAAGTTCCATCTGGAAAATGGGCCAGTTCAAGAGTAACTGCTTTGAACCTGATAATGGCCTTTTCATATTCATCGCAGCCTGAAAACACCGTTCCTTGCCTAAAAAATGCATATGTATGTGTATGCATATACATTAATGGAAAGTTGGAAGAGTTCCTATTAAACAAGCAAAGCATTATCAGAAAGTATTATGTATTTAAAATTTAAATACCCTTTCTCATTCTCAGAACTCAGTAAAACATGAAGGAAAAATTTCACAGACTGTTGGTTTTCAAGGTCACGACATTTCAGGAAATTCAGAGAAAGTTGTGGGATTAGGATGATGAATCCATACTTAGAAATTGGAAAGAGCACAAAGCAAAACTGCTAAATATCCAGATTTCTATTCCCCTTTTTACAGCTATCAAGATATGCAATACTTCTACCTTTTCTACAAATTTATGACTATTAGCCACTTGTCTGTGAGAAAGTAGGCAAATACCACTGTTCATGCTTCACAGCTGGGGTAACATAGGTTTAAATACATGAACTGGCTTGCTCAAAACAAGCTCACATTAAAAAAAAATCAGCCTCAAAAGCAGTCTCAAAACAAGAGTACCTTCACAGCCAGACATTATCTGGACTTATATCTTAGTTTTCTTATGGAATTAATGACACTTGGAAAACACAACATCCAAAAGTATGCAGGAATGTACAATATTCTCAGTCAGCCCCTCATTACGTTTCTATATTTAACTCCATTTGTAGATGGCAAACTGACAAAGTAAGTAAATGAGTGACTTGGGAGCAGAGAGCAGTAATCTGGAACTCAAAGCCAAAAAAAAGGCAGGCATACTAGGTGATGTTTTCTCACCTTTCCAGGTCAACTTGGATACATCTGAAGAATATGCACCCTTAGATGAGATGTTCTGTGGGAGACAAAGGCTATACTGTGTGTGTGAAGTAGGAATTGCAATCCATTTACAAAGAAATCTTTTCGTCAGTCATTTAAAGAACTTGTAAATATACAGACTTCCTGTAACTACAACCCCGGTTTGCCTCAGAGGTCACTGTGTCCACATGCTAGCTGGTGAGTAAAGGCACAGCCCTTGAAGTCCTCGTAACAGGCACTAGCTAGCCATGGCAGATCCATGGGTTTCCGTCCTCGTTCAGCACAAATCTCTTAGCATGTTGCTAACAAAGTACTACGACAAAGCAGGATATAGTTTCATAGGACATTAGTTTAAACTGCACCTGTGCATCTCCTATCCCTATGCAAAATGTGGAGCACCTCTCAATGAATACTGAGAAACCAATTTTGCAGTTCAATGTAATGAAGAACGCACACACAAATAGACTAGTGTGTCACCAATGGGTGATAGCACTTAAATCCTTCACAGCACTATATAAAAAAAAGCATGGTTGTATGACATAATTTACCCTTGTGGTAAAGAGGATAGAGGTGTCAGTGACTGTACTAGGACTATAATTTCTTCTGCTTCTTGTTTCCCAGCCTTCCAGCCAAAGTTGACCTTGCCTGTCCCTGGAAGCATCTTGAGGCTGAGGCTCCAGTGCTTGGGGCAGGGGACATTCCTTGCCCTTCCTTTAAAAGCCTCAGGGCCCTTCGCCCTTGCACAAGCCCTTGCATCCACCCAGTTCCTTTTGGATCTTGCAGACCTCCACTGTTTCCAGATTCACTGCAGATCATCTAGATGCTTTTGCTTGAAAGGAGGTTCAGGCAGCTTTTAGAGAGAAGGAAGAAGACTGCCTACCAGCTCTTCCACTGTGATAGTAGACAGCCTATGAAGATAATACCTCCTTGGCTCTGGGGAAAGAGACAACAGAGTGGGAAGGCTAGGTAGTGCAGAGGATGCAGCACTAGTATCATAAATACTTCAGTATTTTTCATGCTTAATAACTCTGCTATCACAGATATTTAAAATCATGGTCCACCTACTCCATGTCTAATTTGTTTTGTGCAGACTTATTCATGTATTCATAGCCTTAAGGGTGACAAAATTATTAATTTATTACTCTAATCCTCTCTCAATATTTGTACTTTTTGTTGGCTAAGCTGGGGCTTTTTACCAGTAAAATTATATCAGCACAGCCTCTAGAGTAAACATATTTATATGAGCACAAAAGTCTCTTATAGCTATAGAGGTTAAATCCCTGCTCATACAGAAATAAGTATACAAGTATGACTAGATCCAGACAATAATATCACTTTAACCAATACACATAAGTAGCACAACTTCACGGTTCAGACAAAGCCTTAGCCTCCCTTTTCAAATCTCTTTGCCAAGTAGCTGTCATCATTTTATGATGTACATTTGCCTGAAACCACCAAAGCTATCTTTTTTGAGCCAAGTGGGTAACTGTTACCATCCTAGATTGAACTCAAACCAGTGATCAAAGACAAAAATGCCAGGGTATTGCCAATTTTCTGAGCCATCCAGTAATCAGACCTTGTGTTGTCTGATTTGCATGATAACTGTGAAATAAGGGACTGTGTGATTTTATTCCATTCCCAATATCTTTTCATACTTTTGGTTTTTTGTAGTAGATACTTATTAACAACTTATTTCCAACTCAGTGCAGACTTTATTATTAAACTGTAATATTCAATAAGGATTCATCCTTAGAGAAAACTGAAAATGCTGAGATTCTATAGGACATCTCTTAGTAGAGAGATGGCTTTTGCTGTTACAGTCCTTTCAGCCTTACTGCAAAGTAGTTCTCATACTATTTGTAGTCTTTCAGTCATAGATCAGCTTTGTGCTTTTGTGTACCTTGCCACCTACTGGCCATCTTGGATAGCTGCATAAATGAGTTCGTTAACTGAGATGTATAGCAAGGCCTGAGGCTTTTCTCAAAATTAATCAGTGATCGCTCTGTTTTTACAAAGACTTAGGCATATACGAAGTATGTAATATGCCAGTCTACTATGACACTTTTAATGTGAAAATACAATAATTCATGCTAAGATAGGTACTAAGTCTCTTCCTGTCAGAATGTTTCAGAGTTTCCACCGCTAATTATTCTGTGTTTTAGAACAATATGGTTCCCCTCTGCCTTCAATTTCCATAACAAAGAAATAACTTCTTTTTAAATATAGAAGCAGAAGCCCAACAGCTAGGAATCGATATAGTACTTCTGGCAGCTTCTAGTCATAGTCATAGAATCATTTGGTTGGAAAAGACCTTTAAGATCATTGAATCCAACTGCACCTGTCCACTACTAAACCATGTCTCTAAGCACCTCGTCTACCCGTTTTTTGAAATACCTCCAGGGATGGTGACTCAACCACTTCCCTGGGCAGCCTGTTCTTGTGCCTGAACAGAGTCTAGTCAGCAGAGTTCACAGTGCGGTGCTGCCAAGCTACTTGCAGGCAGCCAGTTCCAGCTAAATTTTAAAATAATGCTGCATAGAATGAGTGCTGAATGCCCCACTTCCAGTTCAAAAGCATAAGTCAATAAGACAATAGTAAGATATATAACTCAAATACATTCGTTGAAATGATTAGCCCTTTAATAATTAACATATTGTGCAAAGAGTGTCCATGAAGTAAAAAGGTTAGCTTGCATAAAAAAATCAATGTACTCATAAGAGTAAAAATTAATCTGTTTTACTTATAACCACAGAAGTCAAATGCAATGTTTTTATCTCTAGATCTAAGTGATTTTTCTCTGAAATGTAGGAGCACAGTGGAAAAACAAATTACAAACCAGAGATAAACTGTAATGAGATACACTTGGGGATACAAAAAGAAAGGTAAGATATAAAATCACCAAAAAATTGATGTGAGCTGATTATTGCTCGTTCTTTACACTTACTCATATTCCTCCTGTTCAGTCCCACCACGCTTTGCTTTCAAACTGTTCAGTATCTGGCCTCTAGTATATATTGAAAACTTTGACAGTTTGCCTTGTTACTCACCATTTTGATTGTAATATCCTCCTAATTCTATCTATAAAGTCTATCTTCAGCTAAGTTTTTTGCACAAACAACTAGATACCCAACTCTATTGAGCAATTCAGTGTGTAGCTCACATCCATCCACCATTAGAGTTCCCCAAGTAAATATTCTGCCATTTGACCTTTCCCAGTAGATGTGCAGTTCAATCCTCTACTCCCTTGCAAATTGTTGTGTTGTAGTCCACACACTACTTATGGTAACATTTTTCCTATTTCCCTCGCTACCATTTCAGCT
>VYZW01036475.1:42909-53502 GCA_013401315.1 Balaeniceps rex
CGGTTTTATATTGTTTAAGACTTATGAAAGAAGTAAGTGGAAGCAACCTGAGTGGGAAAAAATATCAAAAAGCACTGGGTCTATATCCTGCAAGTGATGTTCTAAAATGCATCACTGTTTAACAAGAGCTTTTTTCCTACTTGAATATGCCTCATTAAATAATAAAACCAATATTAGCAGACAAAGCAATCTAAATTATTTTGTTCACCTCTCTTCAGTGTTATGGTACTAAAATAGACAGTAGAAGTATTTAACAAGTTTGTGGGGCAAAGATTAGCTTAGCAAATTGCTACCAGGAGATGGCACTATTAACAAAATAATTTGAGTGCCACATACAAGTTCCTCTCAACCATCTGTATGTCTGAACGCTTTGACAATTCCAGGTGTTGTCTGAGCCCGATCCTGCAAATCATTTAACCAGGCAATCCTCACATGTGAGTGATCCAAGGCATGGTGAAAGGATCCTGCATGCTGCACGACTGCTGACTTATTTGCTGGGGCTGGCAGATCAGGACTTGTGCTGACTTACCAAATACAGGAAAAGACTAGTAGTTACTGGCCAGTATTTTCCTCCCTGATAAGTATATATTGATTTGGAAAAGGGATTGAGGAAATATAGGGATATGTGTATGTCCACATATATATAGTTTTATTAATTTTTTTTTTTACCTTACTCTGCCATATATAGGCTGCAACTAAGTTGCATGACGAACTGAATGCAAATTCTCAGGGGAAGAAGTGCTGATGTGAAGTGGACTGGTTCCAATTAGAGTTGCAAGAGCCTAATGCAAATTTTCAAACAGTCCTTTCCAGAGATGGAAGGTATGACATTCTTTGTCATTCTTCCAACACCTCCAAAGAATAGCATTAAACAATTTTATATTTACAAGCCTGTAGGGAATCCAACTTAAAATGACGAGAACTTAAAGACAATGAGACCTTACCCTACCCTGCTCAGAGAACATCCTTGTGGTCAAAGCAGTCCCATGGAAGGTGAAGGAAAGATTTTGGTTGATGACAATAATGTCAGCATTTCACCTGTTGGCTGCAGACAAACTGGAGATTTGCACTCACGCAGCTTGCAGGATTGGATCCTTTGTGTGACAGGAAGCAAAATATTTCCCATGTGTTTCATTTCAGTTTCAAGCACTTCAGGTTTTGAATCCTCTTGGTTAAGTAACTGATGTTTGAATGCCCTGTCCCCTGCTTGGTATTTTAAAATAAACCTTGCTATAGCACAGATTATGAATCAAAACAGCTGCTGTAGCTGAAAGAATACTTAAACTGCAAGATGGTTCTTTGTGAATCATAGTAACTAGTCTCATATATATTGCTTCAGCACCCAGGGAGCTAAATTTCATGTATTTTGGTTTGAAAGATTCATTATATAGATCTGGTGTTTACAGCTTTTTTCTTTTTTTTTTTTTTATGTCTCCCCCATCACTTCCTGCCAAAAAAACAATTGAACAAAAAAATCCCTTGTTAGCAATATCTGTTGTCAAACTTGCATTTCTCATATGCCACAGCATATGAGATTATGAATAAATCTTTTGTCTTCTGCAAATGCAACCAGAAACAGTCAAAAATAGATTTTTACAAGCATTGCAGTAAGCTGTTCGCAAGACAGTCAAACTCTGGCATAAAAGGCCCTCTAGACATGGTTAAAACATCTAGATTAAGATTTTTCATTTGTTCATTGGTTTCATGGTGAACTTTTAGAGGGCTGAATAAAGAAAAGAAAACCAGAGCTCAAATTTTTACTTTCTGGTGGGGTTAGGACAGGAGCTGTATATCTCTATTATTGTAAACAAGCAAGGATGCAAAAACATGCAGGGGATAGTCAATGAGTCTGCACTAAAAACTCTGATGAAAATGCTGTTGTAGGAAAGGTTGAATACAATTTCTTGAAGCATGCTAGTGCCCATGTAGGATCTAGATATGAAGCCTTCATTCCTCTACTAAAACAGAAAACAGAAATTATAGAAACCATTGTTCAAAACATGCAAAAACAGTCAGAAGGTAAAATACATGGGCACAATGATTGAAAACAAACACAAGGGACAGAAAGCAAACTAGTGTAGACCAGGAGGCAAGACTGCAATATGGTGCTATTTTATTCATTATAGAAACAGCCTAAATGAAGTAAAAATAGTGTAATGCTGTCAAAAAGGAAAGAACTGGGGAAAAAAATCAACAACTGGAAAACCACATGGAATTGTGAACAAAGATGTTCTTTGTTATCTAAAATGGAAAGGGAAATAAAAAATTGTGCATGGTCTTTGTAACAAACCAGAACTCAGAATATATTTCTCATCCAAAAGCAGCACACAGGACCGTACATATTGCCTATCTGCTTGGGGTCATTAATAAATGTTATAGTATTAATCAGTCTTTCTACTGCGGAATGATTGCCACAACAGCTCTCCTCATCTTTCTTAACTTCCAGTCTTACTGCTGTAGCTTACTAAAGCTTGTGCTCTGAGTTTCAGTAAGCCCTATAAACTATGTCTTCTAAGAAGCTCTAGTAAGCTATGTCCTCTAAAAAGCTATATTTATTGCAAAATATACCTTACTGCACACATACATAGCGAAAGATACAATAGAGTCGGAGCTCTCTGAGCATGCACTGGTTTTATCTACATTTCTGGCTGCATTTAAAAGTACAGGAATTAGGCTTAAAGACATTTGAGAAACGATGTTTTTCTCCTTAATTCTTCTTGCCTATGACTTTTAGTAAAATTATTCTTCAATTATTACCTCCATTTAAATGAATGAGGGTGGGTGACAAGTTACACTGAGGTGAAAGCAGGATCAGTTTTAGTTCCGCGTCCCTACTAGGCATTCATCTGACTGTCATGAGGGAATCGAGCCACTGAATGCTTGAATGTTTGGAGTTTCTGGAGCGGATGGGAAGCCTGAGCGCTGCCCTTTAACCTTCTGGCCTCTTGGCTTACTCTTAGATTCCCTCATAAGAGCTGAACCTTGCTGTCCAACTTCCTATCCCAGCAGTAAGTCCAAACTCCTATTGTCACTTAAACTCCTAGAATCTCCCTGAAAAGTGAGCTCCTTGGTTTACAATTTAACCCTTCAAGAGCCAAATCAGCCATGTGATCAAACTTCCTGGTAACAAAAGCTTTGCCCTCTCTTTTTTAAGCTAGGGTTGTTTTTTACTTAATAAAACAGAGGAGGTTACAAATCTCTGGAAAAAGAACAAATATCATAAATGTAATGCTTTCTCTGTATCTTTCCCTATTTGTGAAATTTTTGAAAGTTCTTCTGTCTTCAGGAAGATGGGGAAAGAAGATGCCTTCCTGCAGCAGGATGCCTCATCAGCTGCAAGCTTCTCATTTCATCTCCTACAATTTGCAGGCAAACTTTGCTACCAAAGATGGCTCTCCACTGCTTAGAGCAATTATAGCTTATAGTTATAGGTCTTGTGCCAGCAGTCCCTAGAAATAAAAGCTGAAGGGTAAAAGTAGGAAAACACACATTAGACTTGAAACCAAGGTGGATTTTGCAATCTGATGTGAATAACTACAATGTTCACACTCCAGAAAATATGCTGTAGATTCACACATTGATTGTGTTTTTCCAAGGAGAATATGGGCTGAACCCAACACTCCCCTAAAGTAGCAAATAATTATAACTAGACAAATCAAATTAAATCTTGTGTAGCACACTAAAAAAGCTGGAAGCGTTGTGAAACAACTAGGACAAATTTCAGAGGGATTTCAAGGAAAGCACTGTGTTAGCCTGAGTTAAGGTGGAACACAAAGGAAGCAGCATGCAGGAAGTGCAAAGACAGGGTGGTAGGTTCTCTTTGATGAAATTGCCACAAATCCAGAAAATAACAGGACCAAAGGACAAGGATAAGGCTTACAGAGACAATTGAATTTTTAATGCAGGAGAAATCATATGTATAGCTGTACTGGTTGTGGCTGGGATAGAGTTAATTTTCTTCATAGGAACTAGTATGAGGCTATGTTTTGGATTTGTGATGAAAACAGTGTTGATAACACAGGGGTGTTTTCATTACTGCTGAGCAGTGCTTACACAGAGCCAAGGCCTTTTCTGTGTCTCACACCACCCCACCAGCGAGTACGCTGGGGGCACACAAGAAGTTGAGAGGGGACACAGCTGGGACAGCTGACCCCAACTGACCAAAGGGATATTCCATACCATATGGCGTCATGCTCAGCATGTAAAGCTGGGGGAAGAAGAAGGAAGTGGGGGATATTTGGAGTGATGGCGTTTGTCTTCCCAAACAACCATTAAATGTGATGGAGCCCTGCTTTCCTGGAGATGGCTGTACACCTGCCTGCTGATGGGAAGTAGTGAATGAATTCCTTATTTTTCTTTGCTTGCGTGCACAGCTTTTGCTTTGTCTATTAAACTGTCTTTATCTCAGCCCACGAGTTTTCTTACTTTTACCCTTCTGATTCTCTCCCCTATCCCACCAGGGGGGAGTGAGCAAGCAGCTGTGTGGGGCCTAGCTGCTGGCTGGGGTTAAACCATGACAGTCCTTTTTGGCAGGCAATATGGGGCTCGAAGGGTTCGAGATAACAACAGATTTGATTGGAATGTGCTAGATCAAATTTATAACTGTTGTTGTTGTTTAGCTATTAAATGACAGGCTCCTGTGCTTTCTATCGGGCTTGCTTGCCTTACTGTATATTAGAGTCTAGTGCTCATTAGTGGCTGTTTTTTGCTTTCGCTGCTTGCTGTACTGCTTATCATCTTACTCCGCTGTGCCTGGGAACGTTTTGATAACCACAATGGCAATGTGCCTGGGCTGGCAGATGACTGCTGTGCTGTGCTGTGCTGTGCTGCTGTACTGGACAGGGTGGAACTCCAGTGTGAACTCGAGTCGAAGGGACTGTGACCTGTGGATGAGTGCACGTGGGAGCAGGACACCTCGAAGCATCTGCGGTCGTGGGTAAGCCCATGCGAGAGCAGGTACATCTTGAAGCGTCTGTGGCTGTGGTTATGTCTGTGCCGCAGCAGGTATACCTCTGAAGGGATTGTGGCCCAAGGATAAGTCCATGCTGGAGGAGGTACACCTTGAAGCGTCTGTGGCTGTGGATAGGTCCATGCTGCAACAGGTACAACTTGAAGCATCAGTGGCTGTGCATGAGGTCATGCTGGAGCACCTCGAAGCGTGTGGCCATGGATAAGACCATGACAGAGCAGGTACACCCCTGGAGGGACTGCAGCCATGGGTAAGGCCATGTCGGAGCAGGTTTACTTCTGAAGAGACTGTGGCTCATAGGTAAGGCTCCACTATAGCAGGAACACCTTGTTGCTAGCCAGGCTAGGAGAAAGGGGAGGAGTTCATTGCAATGTTAAACTCTATAACCCGGCCCAAAGGGACCAGGGGTAGAGATTGTAATGGATATACCTATAAATTGTTGTAACCCTGGGTTTGAGTTGCATGTTATAGGAATTACTATAGCAGGAACCACCTGAACGAATGGAGGACAAGCTTTACAAGAAGCAAGTGCCAGTGACCCGACCTGAGCTGGCTTTGGTGCCCAGTAACTCCATGCAACACACCACCTCTCATGTCCTAAGTGACCACCATAAGAGATGGAACCCAAAGTCACGGACTAAATGAACTCAATGAACATTTTGTGGACATCTTATGGACACTTTACAAGGGTGGTCCATAAACTAAGGGAACAATATCTGTGTGTTATATCAAAGGATGGGAAGGGTGGTGGCGGATAAAGAGGATGTATTGGATGGTGTGGGACCTGAGCATGATGTAAATGGTATGGCCAATACATTTCAATTAATCACCACTGCTTTTCCTGTCTTTTAATACATACACACAGATATCCCAGCCAAAACCAGCACAATAACCAGTCTAATTCCTTCCACAGGATAGACTGTAGAATCTCATCCTAGTTACCTTCCCTATCAAGACCTAGAACTTTTGATTGAATATTATAGAAAGAACTCGAATCTTTAATTACATACTTCAAACAGTAAAGGGTCCACCTTGTCACTTAGCAAATTTTCCTTAGTGATTGAGAGCTCTCAGTATTTGAAATATGCACCTTATTTCTAGTAAAAGATGCCTAGCTTCAGTTTCCAGCCAGGAAATCTTGCTAAAGAATGAGATGCTGTCAGAGAACTCATACCCTTGGAGACTGTGCAGAGCACAGGGTCAAGTCACCAGTCACAGAAGTTTTTCCTAGTAAGCCAGTCAGGGGGTGAGAAGCTGTTCTGTGTAAGACCTATAGAACAACTCTGTTTCACAAACTTCAGGTATTAGCTTCCTTCTGATATACTCCTTCTGTCCTTACGTTCCTGTTTCAGAGTTGATTAGAGGAGGAAATGAAAAAAGGAAACATTTCACATGGTGATATAAAGTTCCAACTCTGCTGACCCTGATCCTCAGTTCCTAAAAAGAAATGCAGCTATGCCCCCAGACATCCCCCAATCTGACAGCACTTGCATCCAAGAGCTTAAGTGCTGTAAAAAAAACAACCAACCAGTCAACCAAACAACCAACAAAATGTTTATTGGTTAACACTGGAGTATTTTTCAATTAGTTCCTAGTCTTTGGCCAAAATCTGATTTAGTGACCAATCTAACAGCCAGGAAAGGTTCACTAACATTAGAGCAAGTTGGAGCTGAAAGCCATTGAGGTAATTCAGTGATCCCAAGCTTAACGGAGACACACTTTGAGGCAGATTTCACTATAGTCCAGACATTTACCAACAAACCTGGTAAGCTCAGTCTGTCTCTATTGACTTTTAGTAAGTTGCCACATGTATCAGTGCTCCTCCTTGCGTAGGTCTTAATGTAAATTTTAATCTGGATTGCAAGGTTTCAGGTCCATCTACCTGTACAAGGTTACAAAAACCTACGGCTTTAAATAGAGCCACCTGAAAATAACAGAACTAGGGTAATGTTGGAAGGCTTTCCTCTCTTCTTCCTGCCCAGTTCACTGAGAGAAGCTGGTGAGTATACTAAAAATTGCAGTAGATCAGCAATATCTAGACTCTGGAATCACAGGTCAAATCTCAGCAGGATTCACTCAACTCTTCAGCCTTCCATAGTACCTAATGGAAGTAAGCATGGAATATCAGGATGAAACCCTGAAAGATAAGCACCTGCCAGCACTAAGTTAAAATATCTCCTAAGAGTTCAGTCATAGGTAACTACTGTGCTGGTGGTCCTCAGCAAAATTTCCCTTCCAAATTTCACAGTCTTAATAAAGGCTCTTTCTCCCTGTAGGAGTCTCTGTTTGAATGTAGCTCTTGGAAGCTGTCAATGTAACTGATAAAATATTTTCCATCCAAAGAGTTGTGTATGCAGAATTATGTTTTCAAGTATCAAGTGTCCCTTACAGAAAAAAAACCAGAGGTTAACACACCTAGCTTTCTCGGACAGATAATAAAATCAGTTTGCTTTTAACAGAGAAAAAAGTTGTGGCTTAAAAACCTACAATACCTGAGAAGCGGTACTGCACTCTGGTTTTAGGTTGGCATAGATTTTGTATGATTGCTTTAATCATAGTAGGCAAGCCAGTTTTTTCAAAGTGACAAGATTAAGAAAGACATACTCTTTCATAGCTATCTGAAATGGGGATGACAGGATATACCTTTCTAGCCAGTCTTAGTGGGACAATGAAATGTCTGCTTTTCCCAAAGTCTACTCACAGGGTAAAATTAGAGGTGAGAAAAATAAAAACCTTTGATGCCATCAAATTCAAGTTACTAGAATTGTTGACCTTTCATAGACAGTTCAGATACACTGAGATCTGAATATCTTCCAGAGAAGTGATGCATTCTTGTTTTTACAAGGTTCCACAGCTGTCATTTCTTTTTTTTTTTCAAAGTACAAAGACAAGCATAGAAACCAAAAATCAAGCCACTGGGAAAAATGTTCTTCTAAACCTGATAAATTGTAATTGAATTATTGTTTCCTAATGATTTTGCTACATTGTACCGTGCATTTAATTTCTACGTGCTAACTACAGAATATTGGTGAGTTCTCTTTCTTTTTCCCTACCATTTGTCCATACCCAATATTCCTTGGTCCTTCAGGCTTTTTAACCACAGTTGGAGCCCTTAAAGTTTCTTCTAAACCACAAGAGAACATGTATATCACCTCCATGTTATTTAATTGACAAAATAGATATTTAGAATTTAGTCATCAAATGGTACGTATGATGTACCTACGAGGTAACACAGTGATGGAGGGTCCTGGGATGGGAAGGCAAGGCAAGGCAAGGCAAAGCAAGGCAATTGCCTTCACAACTTGCTCCACAACTTCAAGGCCTGAATGTCCACTTTTACATCTTAAAAAATGTGTTATTATTTATTATTGATATTGTAATGACCTTCTAGCCTACCAGTTAAGGATCAAAACACATAAATAATATGCTAGGCTCAGGGCAGCCGGTCAACAAAAAACAGTGTCTCTTTCTGGAAGATCTGGGAAGCCATTAATTAAAGGACTATTCTAAGTTTCCTCTGTACATTTTCTTTATGTTTGAAACATCTTGCACAGAGCTATACTATGCAAGAGGTTATAATTTGATTCTTACATACTAGTTTATGATATTCCCATTACTCCAGAGGTTTTATAGAAACTGGAGAAATTCATACAATGCATAACAGGCAACCAACTTTCTCACTCTTCTATTGGTGCAATTTGTTTTTACCACTTTATTCTAAGAGCTAAAAGTGAAGCAAGCTAATAAAACTCATTACAGAGAGATTTTTGGTAACTACAGTCATTAACACATCTGAAGTTTGTCCTGTGTATTAGCCCCACCAATGCTAGGCTGATGTGTGGCAAAGAGCACCTGTCAAAACAAAAGAGCTTCACGCCTCACAAGTTTAAGCCCCAGGTAAGAAACTCAGCCTTGTGGGTAGGCTGAAAAGTAGATGTTGCAACCTGAAACGAAAAAGACTTGTAAGAGAGAAAATGAGATCCCTCTGGGTGCCTATAGGCTTCTGTTTGCCACGATTAAATCCTCTTTGTTTCATTACATACATCAGTGCAAAAACAAACAGTCAGATCAAGATAAAGAGCTTGCAACACATCTTTCTCTCTTTTTCCTTCCCCATCACAATTGCCACCTTTTTCCCTGGACAAGCTTAAAAGAACTGGCTTTGCTCAGATAAAATTGATGAGACCTCTGAGCAGGTGCACAAGACAGCTTTTGGCTTTAAAAAAGTGTGAAGCACTTATGTCAATGATCTGATCAAATGATAAGCATGCTGGCTTCCTTTGCTCTCTAATTAATTTTCTCTCTTGAAGAGGATATCTAGAATTGCATGATGCCTAGGCTAAGTCTTAACACCAATGGAAATTCAATGAAATAATGCTTTTCCTGGAAAAAAGAAACCATTGTTGTAGTACATGAGCCTCACCAGAACTAGAAGAGTGCTGTAACTCTCCAGTTTGGGCCAAATGCTTTTTTCAGCAATTGTTTTAAATGTTATTGTTAATACAACATAGAGTTTCTTTGTCTAAACAAAACAAAGATACTGGCAGCATAGTGGTTACATAGAGCTGGCAGGAAGTGGGGTCCGATAGACACACATTTTAATTATCTCTTTGATTCAGGAACTTTATTCAGAGACATTTGTTACCATCTACTGTATTGTAAAGTACAAATGACTGTACAGCTTCTTCACAAACACTGATTTCTCCCTGTAGAAGCAGTATAGTCCAACAAGGGAGTCACCAGATCGAGTAAAGACACAGTCTACATCGAAATAATAAACAACCTTTGCATTTTATTTCTATTGAAGTGGCACTTCAGAACAAGCAGAAAGCATATTCAGAAAGGAAGAAGGACTGATTAGCAAAGAAATACTTGTTTAAGAGGTCAGAAAGTGCAGGGATGAGAAAGGATTTGAGAAATATATTAAAACAATAAAAGGTTCTTCAGCAGTCCAAGTAAAAAGAGAACAAAAATACCCAGGGTTCCATACAGTAGGAAGAAAATAAGAGCTTTGGCATGATGCCTTTAGTAGCACAAAGAATTTTTTACTTTTCAAAACAGGACTGTGATATAAACTAGCAGGGCAAAGCTAGAGGGTAATGCAAAGAAAAAGGGTATAGATACTTTCCACCAATTTTGATAGAAATGCCATATGAGCTTACAAATTCGATAGTGTGTATTTTTAACAAATCTTTTCAGTAAAAAGTGTTACTATGTGGTTGGAGAATAGAAAGTAGTGCTGATATTTTCAATAGAGGATAAATGTGGTTCAGGCAAGTGCAAACTTGCTATTTTGTCTGTATATAAGGTATTANAGAGGGATCAAAAATTAATTGAGAATGAATAAGAAGAAAATCCTCAGCAGAATAAGCTAAGCAAACTTTCTGTCTTGCATTACTGTAGGTGTTCAATGACCCACAGATTTTTTTGATCAAGATTTTCTCATGCCCTGAGTACTGTATAACAATCTTAAACTTCTAAAACGACCTATAGATAAGTGTTTTGAAATAAAATAACATAGAGGACAAGATTGTGGTGATCTTCCATATGCTCTGTAGTGTTACAATATAATTTCGCTGGATCACATAGAGCTACTTCTGAAATGAGAATTTCACTGTCCATAG
>VYZW01036491.1:1905-14774 GCA_013401315.1 Balaeniceps rex
AAAGCATCCCTGATCCTGTCCCAAGACCCTCCACCTCCTGTTCAACAGCATAAATCCCCAGGAAGGTTTGAAAATAACAACCACTTCTGAGACTGATATGTGGGGGTTTTGAATGATGTAATGTCTCATACATTTGTCCACTTACCTCTCCCTCGAAACTAAATTAGGCATTCACAGTCTCACTGAAGAGTCAGTATTGTATTTATAGCAGATTTTTCTCAGTTATTATGCAGATTGATGCTTGATAGCTTCAAATCTACAATAGCAGGGCATAGAAGCAAAATACAGTCTTCAAACCGTTGCAGTTATTGCTGTGGAACCTTTGTGGAGCATCAGTAAGCCCAAATACTATGAAAGCAAAACTTTGAGCCAGTGTAATTGTAGATTTGGATCTTGAACAAGCTGTGAGTAGTGATAAGTGGACTTACCGAGCCCAGAGCTGGCTGAGTCAGGCCAGTGCACTTGCCCTTTTTACAGATGAGAGATCAGGGATGCTTTCTTCCCACCGATCCCCCCCCTCCTCAGAAGAAAGCCTCATCTTCCACTGATTGTGATTTATCACTACCAGGGATAATCTACTGGGAAATAGGAAGACTTAAGGAAGGATTCCTAAACTACTAGGTGCTTACAGTCGTGTGAATCACAAATTGTCTCCAATCCCCCCTCTCTTCTCGAACTTTCTGTTCCCTGGGACTAACTTTGGCCCTGCTCATTTCCATGAGATACTAAACTGTATGTTAGAAAGCATTTGTTTAAATGCTTTTGTTTAAAAAAATTTGTATAGCAAGTTAACTACCAAACTATTGGATGCTTATCACTGTATGTCATCCACTACAGATCTTTCCTTTGATAATGTTACTTATTTTTTCTTATCACCCAAGAAGGTTATTAATCACCTGCGCACAGTTGGTATTGATGGCAGTAAAGTATTTCAAGGTTTGATGAAAAGTTTAGCAGAAGCTTTGACATCCTTTAGAGATAATAAGAGATAATACTAGAATAAAAAACAAACAAACAAACCAAAAAAACCCAACAAACTACCATTCAGAAGCTAGGTAACAAATGAAATGATCAGGTTTTGAAAAGATATTTAATTGCTCTAAATGTAAATCTAACTATTTTTGTGTCCTGACTCATGATGTTCGAACTTTGTGGTTGGCAATACTGAGACTGACAAACAAAAAAAATACCACTTAGTAACTGTTAGAAAAAATACCACTTTGTAACTGTTAGTATCATTTGATAAATAATTGTTTGAGAAATTTCTTGGTGTTCATAGCTTACAAGAAAGAAAAACAATAAAGAACTTGAAATTCTGTTCAAAGCAAAAAACAGATATACTTTTAAATACATATTTGTATTGAATATTTTCAAAAGTCAAACTAGCAGATACTGTATTAATTCTTTCTGGGAAATCTCCTATTAGTCAAACAGAACCTGTCAGTTTAAATTGGTTTCAGTGTAACTTTTTTGGAAATTACTGGAAATCATGTCGTTAAAGACAACTTAATAATGTAAAACATCTTAATATAGTTAACGTAGATGGCTGTGACAACACGGGCAAAAATGAACTATGTTCGTTTGGAGAGAAGTTGTTTCACTAGTGCTGAGGCATGTCACGTTGAGGGAGGAAACAGCTTCTAATGCTGAGTGGTGTTCATCCATGAAAAATATGCCTGAGCCATGTGTTAATAAATAAAACAAATAAAAGAAAATTAATTTTGAAGTTGCAATTTAATAACTTAGTGTAAGAAATGCGTGGCAGCAACATATAACTGGAGGAAAGAGCATATCTGATTTCAATTTCTTTAGTTCCTAATATTATCTAAAAGGTTGCCAGGCTTCCCATCTGTATGTATAACTTGTGACTCTGCTTGTCTTCCACGCAGAAATGTTATAAATTCAGAGTCTTTCAGGAGTTAATTGAGATATTAAACAATTACATTTAGTCATCTAACAGCCATGTCTTTGCTTAAAGTATTAGAAACCCTTTACTCTCTTCAGACCCATTAAGCTTAGGCAGTTACTGAGGTCCTTTAGATTTTTGTGTAGCATCGTGCAACTGAAAACTCCTCTCTATAAAAACAACAAAAAACCCAAACACTTTGCCTGTGGTTTCTGAGCTCCTGAATTTTGTCCTTTCACAGACTTGTAACATTGTTGCTTGTTGCATTACTGTATTTATGTGCAAATATTTATAGTATATTTTCCTCCCTAAAAATACCCTATATCTTGTGAGATAGAAGGGCTAAACCCAGGATTGTACATAATGATCTCAGGTTCACCCTTTCAGCTTTTTCTGACAAGCAGCAGGGACATAATCTAAAATGTCATTTCCAGTTGTAATGGAAACAGGAAATCCTTTTAATTTCTATGTTTTATCTTTGAATGTACAAGAATGTGTGAGGAAATATTCATGAGAATTTTTAGAGAACCTGGGTAGCAAACTTTATGAAAGCAGCTGTAAAATTTGCAAGATCAGAAGGATTTGCTCTAAAGGCTAAAAAAGAATAAGACCACATGTAGGTGAGCTGTCTAGGTTCCTTTTGTAAATAAGCGATGTATAAAATGTATACAATATAAAAGAAAATACTGTAAGCTTTACATGTTTTAATTCCATTTTACTTGAGAATAAGTTTTACCTGCTGAAGCTCGTTTCTTGAAGACGTGGACGTATGTAACAGGTGACCTGTAAGTTTACAGAAACGATAGCTACAGATTTATCCATTCTTCTGGAACATAGTAAGGAAAGATATTCTAGGATTAAGATATCTGTCCAATCTGTTGTTGATTAAACTTTTAGACATCCATAAAGTTCTCCACCGTGCAGCTGAAAGGTTTGTGATTCATGCATCACCATGTGGTTAAAACATCAACTCTCTTTTCTAAATAAAGTTGTCATCTGTGTACCAGTTGTACCAGTGAAAGTAAAATCTATGCTCTTCAGAGACGAAGCAGGATATAATGGAACACCTACTTGGAAGCAGCTGTCTGGATTAAAGATGCTGTTAAGTTTTCCAAGTTACTGTGGTCCAGGCTGAGGCACATAGAGTGACACAAGGATTTCTAATCTATATACAGAAGTATACCAGGTGCTCAGAAGGGGTATGAAAAGGCCAGGTCTAGGTGGAAAACTACTTTGTAGTAATGTGTAGCTTTGATTTAGGGGATCTTTAACAGCTGAGAGCAGAAATCCTATTCATCCGCTCAAACTATATCCAGAACAACTTGTGTGATAAGGCCCTACTGAAGTACGGTGTGTCTGTGTGCATACAGCAGTCAAGAAGGTGAGGGTTTTCATCAGGCAGCACTCACGTCCCTGACAGAGAAGATGGTTAAATCCTGCACAGCAGCCATAAAGTGTAAAGAGATCACAGATTTGCCCATGCCGCAATCCTAGCACCATTCTGATTACAAAATTGATATATTTGATATTTTTCACAGAGCGAAGGTGGAAGAAGCAGCTCTAGAGCCCAGAGTGATTTCTGCTGTGAAGTTTCATAAGATGACAGCTACTTTGATGTCAGTTTTATGGTGCATCTCCCATAATGGCAGGGAATCGTATCTATTTTAAGCCTGCCCAACTTGTCTTTGTTTTCACTTTTTACCTCCTGTTCAGATTTCCAGACAAGGCACAGAACTGCTGTTAGAGCTCTAAGTGAAATTCCTGATTTGCTTGACTGTTCTCTGCCAGACAGTGCTAACAAGAAGCCTTCCCAGCAAACTCTTAGGTGGAATAAGCTCTGATAACCTGAAAGAGGACTTTTTGTTATGACTCCTCTAAACCCCAGAGGTGTGGGTTGTCTTTTCCTCAAAGAACACAGTCCTCTAAACCCCAAGATGTTGGATCTTGTCTTCCTCAAAGAACACAGTCACAAAGCTGAGAAAGGGGGAAAAGAAAAAGACCTTTTGAGAGAGAGAGAGATTCCTTTTTTAGTCCTTTGAGTGTCTGGGAAATGGAAGGAATGGAAACTAATGTGCCAATCCTCAAGTGCAGTCTGCAGGTGGATTCTTTCTCAAAAGAAAGGATGGAGTTAATGCATTAGCTTTACTTTTACTGTAACCCAACCTCTGACAGCTCTGGTACTGTCAGTTACCTGCAGTTTTGTTCCTACTGTGGTAGCACTGAGAGGTCTCACGCTCTTTTAAACAACCGGGGGGTGAGGGGCAGAGGAGAACCTTACTGTTCTTACAGCAGGGCTGCGCATCAACCCGGCACATCCAGATCTAATCGTACCAAAGAGTTATTTGGTTCCTTTGGTATCAGTGTAATTTAGAAGCAAGTGAGAAGCAGATGAATGCTGGGCGTTTTCCCTTTGTGCAGATTCTTTGTTCGTACCTGCTGGGGGGATGTCTGATGGTATTTGGGATGCTGGTATGGCTTAAGGTCTCAATGTTCAGTTTTTTGCCTGTGCTACTTTCTCTGTCTTTTTGTGGCCATCTTCTGTTTGCCTCAAGGAGCTAAGAAACTGAGGATAAAATGGAAGGCAATTCTTTTCTTTTTTTTGAAATGCATTCATGGTTAAAGCCAACTTGTGTAGAAATCAGTGAACGAAACCTGTATCTAGAATGAGACTTTAAAAGGCTGTTGCACAAGTGGTAATTTTGATTTCTTTGTTCAGTATTTATTTTGATTAACTGAAATTAATAGTTCCTCCGCAAAGTACATTAAGCAGTCAGTCTGTGACTGTGGTGAATAATTTCTGCTTCCTGGACTTTGCTGTATCTTTAAATGGTTCGATGTATTCAGGCTGTGTCATTGTCAGTGCCGCAGGGTACATAGCCCAGATCAGGAGCAATGGAGGTCAGCAACTGAAGGGGGTTTCCATTCAAATGGGAACATCTGGGACAGGAGTGAAATGCAGGAGAATGAGTCCTGCCAAGCTTGTGTTGAGGCGCTGGGAGTTCAGGCCGCATCTGTAAGGATGAGGATTAGAGGCAGGCCTTAAAAACAACAGAACCTGATAAACCCAAGGACATTTACTTACAGGTAAGATAAACAAGTAACAGAGAACTGGTTATCTCAGTTTTCTACATGTCTAGTATGTGAGAATTGCCACTGGGCAATGACAGGAGAATGCCTCAGCTGTGTTGGATCAAGTAATGAACGTGAAATTTCTATGAATCTCGTTTGGAGAGGCAGGACCTGCGTGGCGTCGCTGCGAGGGCAGTTCCCAGCTTCAGCTTAGCTGTCTGGTTTCTTTGTGGCTCCAAGCAATGCTGCGTGTCTGGCACAGCCAGTCGGTTCCTGTGTTTGCCCAAGATGGGCTTTGCAGTGGGATAAGAAGTCGGATTGTGTAAATCTTGAAATTACCATATGAAATTGTCCTGCTTTAGGCAGCTGGCAAAGTGCACCTCCAAGGAGCATATTGGAGCATCTAGAAAAACCTAGGCACACACAGGCCAGGGTACGCAGCCGTTTGGTAAATGTCGTCCTGGAGTGGTGGAGAGGTAGCTGTGTAACAGTGTGAAACTGCCTTGAGATGAAAAAATCAGCTGTGTAACATCTTTCAAATCATCCCAGGAAGCAAGACCTAGTCATTAGCTTGCTGCTGTTGTACTAGCCAGACAATTTATTGTTAAATGCTTGTCTGTGAAGAAAAACCTGCTTTTTCTGGGAGCTCTCGATAGCACTGACATTTACTCAGAGTAAATCTAACATGGATTGGCTCAGAACAGTACAGCTTGACAGACGTGACATTTACTGCTGCCATACTTTAACCAATATTGTGATGATAAGGTCTTGGATATCCAATGGAATTGGTGAAATACAATTTTAAACCTAATGGATAGTCTATTTACCTTTACACTAAGCTGTAAGAAGAAATAAATTAAGGATCTTTCCATGCTTCTTGGTATACACTGAAAAAACCTCATGAATTGAAATTTACACTTATTTCCATTGTCTCCAGACATTAGAAGTACGAGTTAGTTTTTCCTGTCCTTTTCTGGAGTTTCCCACAACCTTGCTAAACTCTAGATTATACATGATCTTTAAATACTATATGATTATTCTGAAAAAGGAAAAGGCATTTGTTTGCATTCAGTGCCATCCATAAAAACCAAGAGAGCTCTTGTTGCAAGTGACCTTTGATAGTTTTCCAGGCTTCTTGAAAAATGCAGCTTGAGTTATAGTCCTGTCCTGCCCCGTGCAGTTAAGTTCTGTGTTTTCTGCTAGGTTTAATATAATAAATGAAACAGCACTTAATGCACATCTAATGCTAGGCACCTTATAGCTGTGTGCTGGGATAGCAAATGTGACACATTGCATGGTTTTTTTTCTGTAGGATACTAGGAGATTAATTATGGAAGGAGGCTAAGGTTGACAAAAGGGTGTAGCGCTCATTAAACTCAATTGTTGGAGGTCTCTATGCGCTAAGGATTTGTATTTCTTAGAAAATGCTGTTGGTCTTTTAGTGATGGTGCAGTAGAATAGATTGATGCTTTCTAAGGGTAACACCCCACAGTTTCATTTTGTCCCTCTGTGTCCATAGCAGCCGCTTTTCATTCTGTTTTCCTTCCGAGATGAAGTCAGTGACACAAGCTGGAATTTATCCACTGATAGACTGCAGTAGAACAGCAAGTAGTATTGGTACATGGTTACTTTCAAGTTTCTGAAACCAGCTTTAGTAGTGCATCTCTTCAATTCTTTGGAATCTTCTGACAGCTGGTAAGAAGGTATTTTGTGAATACCAAAACAAATGATTCCAGGTTTCTTAAGGGCCCTTTTCTCTCAGGGCATTTATAAGGAATCATGCAGATATTTTAGTTTCTGAGAATGCCTGGCCAAGAACTGCAACCTGCCTCTCCTCTGGGGGATGAAAAGGAATGCTTTGAGGGAGTCTTCTCTTTTCAGCTTGGAGGCAATTTTGAGGCACCTGTCCTGTGGACAAACTCTTTGGAAAAAAAAAAAAAAACAAATAGATCGAAGTGGAGAGGACATATAGGTTCATGCTTATGCACCTAAATCAAGTTTTCAATACTACCTCTTTTGCCCTTTACTATTTATTCCTTTGCTGTATTTTTCTTTGCAATATTTGAGCTCCTGCTGAAGGTGTATGCATATAGTAAGTAGTGCCTCACATTTTCTTGTTTGTGATGTTAATTTGTAGCCAGCTCTTGTTTAGTACTTAGTTTTCAGTGTCAGTGTTTTGTAGTAAAAGCGTATATATTAAAGCTTTAAGATATGCAATGTAGCGCTGAAGATTTGTTTTTATAAAATTAAACAAATATTTAAGTGAAAGGTGTGTATTTTCTTCATAGTGAACACTTTAAAAAAAAAAAAAAAGAAAAAAGCTGTATCGTAATGTGACTAATGAGCACAGACAGCTACAAGATCTTATCTAGTTTCCGAATTTTAGAAATGTCCCAAGTTTTGAATTTTTGTACTTTAAGTGGCTCACAGTGGGTTTGTCATGAGTTGCTAGAAGGTAGTTAGTGAAAGCAGTGCCTTATATAGCTACCCCACCTTTGGTTTTGCATTTATTGTTACATTAATGAAAACGGAAATTATGTTGAAGCAGGCATGTTAATCATAGACCCGGTTTTGATGCAATATTTGAGAAACTTCAATGTATTCCATAAATTAATTACTTCAGAAGATGAATCTATTTTTAGGTGCAACTGTCACTGTAAGCTTGGGATTGTATTTGTGTTTTTTGAGTGCATATTGAGATCAAATATTTTGGTGCAGTGGGAGATTGAAACATGAACCAAAGACGATGTTTAGAGGCTTCACTAGTTAAGCCATTTTCCTTACTCCAACCACATGAAGAATTTCTAAATTAGATGAAACTGGCAGATCCCTGTGGTTGTAAGGATTAAAGTGGTACTGCGTGCAGAAGAATTCTTGCCAAGCTAGCAGCTCAGGTTTGACGCGCAAACCCCATCGGTACTGATCTGTGGCCCCTCACAAGGCTGATCCTAAAGGTGAGCCATGGCAGCTCCCCTGAAAGCAACCTCAGGTCCTTCCCCTCACTTACACCCACCCGGGTCCCTCATCCTGAAACAAGTCATAGAATTTTCTTGTGGTAATTAATAACTTGGGAATAAAAGGTCTTGGTGAAAGAGAGGAGGAAATATCAAGTTGGAATTGCCTCTTTAAAAACAGTGTGCTGCAAAAATATTATAAACATTACTAGTATTCAGCATAAGTGGGGAATGTCTTACGGGAAATGAAATAATGTATTATTAAAAATACAGAATAGTTTTATTTCCACCAGGAAATGAAAGAATTGCACGAGGATATCTTCTTTAGCTTTTTTCATAAATCATTCACATAATATTTCTTTCTTAGTCGTAAGTTCAATTATCAGTGGTGTAGTGAGACAGGAATTATTTATGTCTTGATGAGATCTAATTATTTATGAGTTTATTTTGCCAGATTTTTTTAAAGTGTGTTGAAGCAAAGGTTACTGTCCTTCATGGTTTAAGATAATCAAATTACACACACAGTGTTATGGGGGGGAAGCAATTACCAGTCATGCACACACAATTAAAATAAGTTTTGAAGCCTTCAGAGAGCTTTAACATTTCATTACTGTTCTTAAGTAAGAATATTGTCAAAACAGTTTATAAACCTGCTAGAAAATCAGAACCTATTCTTTTTAATGCAGTCTGCTTATAACTTTATTTTAGTGGATCTTCCCTTTCAATGAGTATAACGTCTTTGGTGAACAGCGTAGAAGTTCTGTTGAATGATTCCAAATTATGAAGGTAGATATAGGAAGAATTAAGAAAAAACTTGTTTGTACATCACCCTGGAAGAAGTAATCTGGATTATTTTAAGGCCATAACTAATGAGATCCTCTTGCTTTTCTGACTCTGGTAGATAGCTCTTGCTTAGGTAGGGAGGTTGGCCAAGAATTTTGAATGAAACGTTAACACTTTGGAAGAATTGGAACTCATCTTTGTTCTACATTTAAGTGCCCTTTGAGCATGAAGCCATTTGAGTGTTAATGGTTGCTTAATATTTTTGAAGGGACAGTAATATTATTCCAAAAAATATATTGAATCACTGAATCATATGTCAGAATAGTGATTAGTAGTAGAAATGACACAAGGCTTAATTGAAGAAATGAAAATGTTACAAGAATGTATCAGCTAGCAAACGGAGCAGGACTCTTAACAAGGCATCTTAGGATCAAATGCTGGTTTTGGGACTAGGGCAAACTTTGCTTGCTTTGTGAGGTGCTTGCTATGTGTAGTTTTATGGAAGAGAATGCCAGGGAGTGTTATTCACCATAAAATATCAACGTGTTTTCTTTCTTTGAAACTTATGCCAACAAAGGAAACGTAATCCAGTTTGTCAAGATGATGGCCATATATCAGAGTAACAGAATTTTCCTTAATACACTCTGGAAATAGCAAAGACTAGTACCAGTCAATAAGCTCCAATAGCAGCTGTTTGGGAGTTTTCCTTTTTCAGTCTTTCATAGTTCAGTGCCATCAATTCTGATTAGTCAGAATGTGTGCAAGGGGAGCTTGCTCTCCCAGGATTAAGTAGATCAGTGACCCATTTTACAAAAGCAGGACCTTTCTGTTCAGTTTGGATTTTGCCTGAATTCAACGTGCACAAAGAATTTCTCACTACAGTGAACGTAGAGCTTGGAAAGCTATTTTTACTCACTTCTGTTGTAGTCCTGCTGTCACCTGCGGAACAGATATTAAAGCATGTATGTGCACCGTCTACTAGCTTCAGCAGGTGTTTGCTTCAATTGATGACTTTAAATACTTGATCCCATGGAGTAAAATTAATGTATCCAGTTTCACTCTAATATTCTACAGTATTGTGTACATAAAAAAAAATAAGTCCTCCAATATCACAACAAGTGAGAACAGAAACCTTGTTTCATGGGTTACTGACAGTGGCAGAAGTTATAAACCATTAGCAGAATGGTTGAAAATGCTCGTTTTGTTCCCCCTCACCCCCGAGAGTTTGCAAGCTTTTAGGCTAAGGACCTTCTCAGCAAGGTGCTGCTCTTATTAGCAATTAACACTGGATTTTAATTTAAGCCTGTCAGAATAACTGTCATAAATCAATTGAACTCAGATCTTCAAAACCAGTTGAGCTTCTTTAAAGAATAGGGCAAAATTATATGAATTGCATGCCTAAATCTGTGCACTTCAATCCAGTTTTGAAGTGAAGAGAAGGTGTTATTAATCAGCCTGTGGATAGATTTTAAGCTGTAAGTTTAAAAACTGTGAAGTGTGTACTTAAAAAATGATAGTTTATCAAAATAGAAGTGTTCATAAATTTCATAATTGCAGAAATGAAACCCTGAGGTTGGGGTTCAGGGAGGACTTGGATTTTGCTGTTTGAGACTTTCTCAACTTTGGTTGTTTTATTGTCATGTCAAAAAATGTTGAGCACTCGATGATTTTTATGAAATTAAGAGGACCTACAGGTGCTTGTTCCTTACAGAAATGGTATTGCAAATCCACAGTCTAAGAGCAATATCAGCGATCTGAATTTGAATGCAAAATGTAATGATCAGTAATTTAGGCTGTAATTTGGTCTGTGACTGAATTGCTTCATGGATTTTTATGAAGTAGAAAAGAGAATATTCTGTTAAGTGGGGTAAGTGTGTATTTGCAAATTAAACAAAATTTTCAAAGCCATATGTTAGAACAAGGTTTGTAATAGAGTTGTATCTTTGTTAGACTAATTACCATAATTGTAAAAAAGTAGGAAGGCTTTTAATCTTGCGGACCCTTTTTCAGATGTGGAAAGAATTTGAGAAAAGTCGGGCCCCATTTGTCCTCAACTACTTGTGTAAGCAAAGTTACAAATAAATCATGGAAGATCCTGAATTTTGCCACTTGAAACGGGGCTTGCACAGCATAGAAATAAAAAAAGCCAAGCTCAAAAACTGGGGCTTGCCTGTGTACTTAGACCATTATGGCAACAGCAAGACTACCCAAATTAAACTGGCTTTTGGAGGGATGAAGTTCCTTATTTCTTTTACACATATTTTCCTGGTAAGTGAAAAGACAGTATAAAACTGTTTTGAAGGTGTGAGCAAGGATTGCCTTCCTCAACAATTCATAATTGGTGAGATTCCATTAAGAATTAATGATTCTTTAAACAATAACTTCAGTTTCTTTTGCCACTTTATTTTTTTGTTAGCCTTTAGCAATTGGGGGCTTATATTTTTACACTGATCTTTGAAACTTGGAGGATTGTTTCTCCCTTCCCTTCCCCCCCAAACTGAGCTAATGTTGTCATTAAATTATGTTTTTGGCATAATTATGTCAAGTGAGCTTTTCCATACAGCAAGAAAAAGTGTTATACACTGGAAAACTAATTTATGGTGTTCATTGGATAATGTGCCAGCTTTTCTAACGATCAGTTGAAAAGCATGATGATTAATCTGTAGTGTATTCTTCTTTGGGAGCTCTGTTTTCCACAAAATGTTATCTTTGAAATATTTGAGAATTGGAAAACAAAGATAACACAAACTGTGTTCATTTCCCTATAGTTATAAACCTGGTTGTACAAGTCTTTCTGGGAAAACCTTTAATCAGGAGGTGGAGAATGCCCTGCTAAATTTTTAGAAGGTTGATACAGCTTTTTTTGTATGTAAATATTATAGTCCAAAATATCTGAATGTTGAAATCACTGAATTTCTGAGTCACTTTTTATCTATTGTTTTTGTGGCTTATGTGTTAAGCATGCACATTAAAGCATTCTGACTGTGTGACTGAGAAGTAGAAGTTGCTGATTGAAAGTTAGAAACACAAAAAGTAACAGCCAACAGTGGAAAATAGGAACTTTCTTACGCTGCATACTGACAGATATTGATGTAACAAAGTTGTAAGTAATGGTGACTGGTGACATCCCAGTGGGAAGGTACTGGCATGTAAAGGTATGTGCCGAATCATTTTAAATCTGCAGTAGATCAAAACAAGGCAGGTATAAAATGTCATTGCGGTATTGCAGAGCTGGAAGAAGCTGACATTCTTGACAACAGCTGCCACTGTTGTATTAGTGTTACTTCTGAATGTCAGTCGTTCTTCATTTGAAGAGGGAATGACCTACTTGGAAAATCAAAGTAACCTGTTCTTGTCCTTCGGGAAGTAATGCCACTTTTTTTCCGATTGAGTTACCACCAATTAGTAGATGGCGTATGAAACTACCACACACAGAGTTTGTCCTAGTCTGCAGAACAGGAGGAAAATTCAGAGGATAACTCTGTTTAATGGTACCTTGGCACATTGACCATTTCTTTAGGTTTTAGAGCACAATGTTCCATTGAGATAGGATCAGCTTGTGAAGGGCTAACTAAAGAGAGAAACCGTGTATCTTTCAAGAGGAAAAAATGAAAATTACTTTTGTCAGAAAGTAGGATCCAGAAAGTTAATGATGAAAAGCTAAGGAATAGGGAAGGCTGTAACCTGATGTTCTTACAGTGAGTGAGGAATATTGGATGACAGTGTCCTCTTTTAAGAGGAGTATTCTAGCAAATGTAGCCAAAACTGTCAGGCCTTTCGTAAGCCAAGCTGTCAATTGCTGGCAGAGCTCAGTTGGTGCCTGAATGAGAGCACGCATTTGGTTGTTTGTTTTATTGTATTCCAAAGGGAATTTGATAATGAGCTCTGAGTGGCACAGGGAATGTTAGCAGCCTGCTCAAGACGAGAATGCCTGGAAATAAATGATCTGATAGAAACCAGGGTCAATTCAAAATCCAAAATTACTAATTTCAAGCTTCTGTTTTAAGTCCCAGTTCATAACCCCTGTAAGGAAGCAGGGGGTGTCCTCTTTACTGTGTGCAAAATAACTTACTGATGCTGGTTCTGCTTTGTTTACTGCCCATTACTAATATTAAGAGTGTAACAAGGAACAGCTGACCTCATTTTTCAGCAATGAC